>LOJH01001191.1:35897-46245 GCA_001685095.1 Ellobius talpinus
AGAGAGAGAGAGAGAGAGAGAGAGAGAGAGAGAGAGAGAGAGAGGAGAGAGGGGAGAGAGGGGAGAGAGAGGAGAGAGGGGAGAGAGAGAGGTGGGATGTGACCTGGTCACTTCAGGCTGTGGGATCTGGCTTGTCGAGTGAACACTGTTACTTGGAAAGGCAGGCTGATATTCTAATAGTTTCTTGCCAGATTCCCAGGCCCAGGCCTTGGCCTTCTGTTTTTCTTCCCCCAAATATCAACACCGCATCACTTTTAGGCAGTCTCCTTGTTGCAGGCTTATAGACAAATGTTGGTCTGTAAATGTGTGGGTTAAGGATGCACAGAAGCCCAGGTACCAGGCTTAACAGAATGTCACCCACACCCTTGAAGCCTGATGTGATCCTCCCAGAGTAGCCTTCTTGAGTTTTACATTAATCAATACCTTTGTGTTATTATTATTATTAATTAAATTTATTCATTTATTGAATATCCCAATCACAGTTTCCCCTTCCTCCTCTCCTCCCATTCCCTCCCCCCACCTGTCCCTACCCCTCCCAACCAACTCCTCCTCTATTTCTGTTCAGAAAGGGCAGATCTCCCATGGGTGTCAATGAAGCATAGCATATCAAGCTGAGGTAAAACTAATCTCCCCTTGTGTTAAGGCTAAATAAAGCAACACAGTATGAAGAATAGGTTCCTGAAAGCCAGCCAAAGCATTAGGGACAGGCCTGCCCCCACCAGTAGGAGTCCCATGAGCAGATCAAGCTACACAATGGTCACACAGATGTAGAAGGTCTAGGTCAGTCCCACAGCTGTTGGTCTGAGCCAGGATGGTTAAGGTCATCACAAGGGAACACACAGAAACAACTAACCTGGGCTCATAGGAGCTCACAGATTCTGGGCTTTGCTTTTTTTTTTAAAAGATGTATTTTATTTTATGCACGTGAGTATTTTGCCTGAATGTGCATATGTGTACCACATTCTTGCCTGATCCCCATAGAGGCCAGGAGAGTATCCAATTCCCCTGGAAGTGGAGTTGTGTATGGTTGTGAGTCACCGTGTAGGTGCTGGGAATTGAACCCATGTCCTCTGCAAGAGCAACAAATGCTCTTAACCAGTAAGCCGTCTCTGTTGCTCTAATCAATACCTTTTGAGATGGCTCAGGAGGCAAAAGCACTCGTCTCTCATGTCTGATGATCCAATTTCCTTCCCTAGAATCCACAGGGGGAAAAAAAACAGATTCCTGGCCTGCATCTGTAATCCCAGTATCCGCCAGTGTGACTGGAAGCAGAAACAGGAGAACTGTCAAGCCGGTGGGCCAGCTAGCCTGGAGTCCACAGTGTGGCAGAAACAAGAGAGATCTGCCTCAACATGGTTGAAGGAAAGAAGCAATCTAGAAAGTTTTCCTCTGACTTCCACACGTGTGTCATAGCACACCATCCCTGCTCTTACACACACATCACACAGAAAAATCACAAGCTGGAAACAAAGAAAGGCACTGTCACCTGAGTGGGGGACTCCGGGTGACATCACCTGAGCTAAGGGACTCCGGGTGACATCCTAGGTCCCTCTTTCTCCCTTGGTTCCACATTAAATCTGGAACCTAGTCTCATTGACTTCATCTTCTAAGTGATGTCACTGACAGCCACGCTGATCCCTTCCTGTCCCCTGAAAGACAGGTATGAGTTCCCTGGACCTTGCTCATCCCTCCATATCGCCATTGCACTTTCTGACACCCTGAGCACAGGCAGAAGTCAGTCAGTCTGCTGCCTTCTATTTCGGTGACTGCAAATTCCGATCTCCCAGCTTCAACTGGATTTCCCTTCTCTGCCCGCCTAGAATGTTAGTTGTCAACCAAGATGCAGACTAAGCATGGTCTCCCCGAGGTCTTCCCAGTGCCCACCCTCATCTCCCAACCTTCCTGTTGGTGTGGTAAGACACCAAAGCCAAGGCAACTAAAGAAGAAAGTTTGTTGGCTTCTGGTTCCCGAAGCTGAGAGTCCATCAAGGTAGGGAGGTATAGCAGCAGGCAGCAGGCAGGGCTGCTGGGACAGGAAGCTGAGAGTTCATACCCTCAATCCAATTCATGAAGCAGAGAGAGCAAGCTGAAGTAGGGTAGGGTGAGGCTGTACAGTCTCAACGCCCATCCCCAGGGACTCCCTACAGTAAGGCTGCCCCACCTACGCCTCTACACTGCTAATAACAAAGAAGTTATTCAATCCCAGAGTCCATTGGGGCGTTTGGCATTCAAAACACCACAGACACAGTGAGCGTTTCTTTTTCTTTATAAAATTTATGTGTACGGATGTTTTGCCTACATGTATGTGTGAGCAGCACCTGCATACCTGGCCCTAGGAGGCCAGAAGAGGATGGCAGATCCTCTGGAACTGGAGTTGCAGGTGCTTGTTAGGTCCTCTGAGGAGCTACAAGTGTTCCTGACTGCTGATCCATCTCTCCAGCTCAACATTTCTTGATTGGTATGTTTATTAGACATTTATTTTATCTTGCTCCGTCTCACGGTGTACTGGTATGGCCTGTCTATTTCTCCTTGCCAGATGAGGACTTTGACAGTTTCATCGCTGTACGGCAGCTGGTGCCACGACTGCTGGATAGCCACTTCCAGGCTGAGCTCTCAGGCAAGTTGACAGGGGATAGCCTGTGCTTTTCTTACCAGGCCCTGTGTTCCACCATTGGCCACACCCACGCAGAAGGAGGGATACCGTCTTGTGATCTTCACAGAGTGGTTGTATGGAATGACAGCGACTCTCCTTGTCATACAGTGAGTAACCAACTATCACTGCCCCCACCCCCCTCTGTTTACTGTCTTTGCTCCACCATCAGCCTGCCCCTCAGGGGCAGGAGTGACATCCTGGTCTTCAGACTCCAACCTCCCCTGGAATCGTGAAGGGAACAGACGTCCCAAGGGACCTTGTGGGATGAGGGCTCCCTTGGTAGCTCCCTCTCTGACAAAGACTTGGCTTTGGGTGGCGGGGGGGGGGAGGCTCTGCTAAACTACCAGACATTAGAGCCTTTAAGTGATGAAGCTGCATCTTGCAATTTTAAACTCACACAACTCATGGGACTCTTGACCGTGGCACACATTGCCAATCAATCACTATACTCTCAACAAAACATCTCCGAATCCTCAGTAGGGACACTAATAAATTGTTGGAACTGGCATTTAAAATAAAGGTTATGCCTTCTCTTCAATGTAGCCCAGCCTCTTGTTTTATGACTGAAATGAGGATCCCTTTCTTCTGTCCCTCCTCCTCTTCGTTATCCTCTCTTCTCTAGTTATCTTTGCCTGGGCTGGCTCCATCTAACTCTTCCCAAGCAGTCACGGGGATGGCCTCTTTTTTCCAGACAGCTCTTCCTCGGCAACCCCGCTTCTTGTGGACTCGCTCTAGAGAACTGAGCACTGAGAGCTCTAGAGAACTGAGCACTGAGAGCGGAGTGTGTTTGACCTCAGAGAACTGCTTCAGTGTCCCCAGTCCTGAGAAGAGACTGAAGTCCAGAGGTTGAAGACAGGGATTTTCCCAAGACCCCAGGGCAACATGTGACTGCCTGGGTAATTCCCAGGCTAGGATCCCTGCTGCACCTTTGTTTGACTGAATGTTGTGTCTTGGATTGAGTTTAAGGACGTTCCCCTTGAAAAAAGTTCTTAAAGGACTCTTTTCATTATGAGTAGTCTAGAGGGGATGTATTGGAGCACAGTGGTCTTTTTAAGGGTAAAGTCTATGGGCCTGGTCATAGGTCAGTTGGTGGTGTGCCCTTGGAAGGGACTGTTGGCTTCCAGTGTCTCTCTGTCTTCCTGACTTTTAAAATTATTTTTCAGAGGTGGGGTTATGTTGAGGTAGCATTTTGTAGCCCAGTCTGGTGTTAAATTTTCTGTGTAGCCAAGATTGACTTGAATTCCTGATCCCCCCTGCCTCCACCTCCCAAGCATGTCACCAAGCCTAATTATGCTTTCCTGATATTTAACATGATTTCTTCCTTCTAAACTCACTTCCACGATGATGAAACTAAGAAACTAAGAAAATGTCCTTTCCATAATCAGCTGATGCTGGTGTTCTGCCCATAGACTTCCAAAGCTGAGCTAAAACAGACTGTCTCATTAAAATATAAAGTTAACTTGCTCCTGATGCTACTGCCCTGTGTCAACAGTTCACAGAACCATAGTCCTTCATAGTCTTAGGAAGCACTTTCCCCAAACTTCTATATAAGACAGAAGTTCTTCTACATTCGTACAAACGAGAGTATTGTACATACCAGGGGCTGGAGTGTGATTCGGTGGCTTAGAGGGCTTGCTGCTCTTTTGGATTTAGTTGCTCTCTGGGTTTAGTTCCAGTACCCACATGGTGGCTCACAACCACCTGGACTCCTGTTTCAGGAGAATCATCCCCCCTTCTGATCTCTGTGGGTGCCTGTACTCAAGAGGTGTCACTCATGAGATGTGCTTACATACATGCAGTCACACACATATATACATAAAATAAAAATAAAGATCATTTAAAAGAGCAAGGCATTCATATGAGAGGGCATAGGAAGAAGGAGATGAGGGCTGTGGAGAAACAGCCAAGCTGCACCAGGCACTGCCCCAGGTGGTCCTCACTTTGACCAATTTCTGGTTCAAGACTCTGTCCTGAAGTCATCACACTTAACTGAGCATCTCCTCAGGATTAGGCAATCAACTTAGAAGCCACATCCCTTGTTCTTTAGGAAAAGCCATCATCCAGGAGACATCTGTGCTGGTTTCAATGTCAACATAACTAAGACAACAGCAAAGGGAACAGAGCAAGGCCACAAGCCACACAGGTCCGCCTCTCCTCTTCACGCCTTCGCCTCCGCATTGCTTACTGCAGATTAAACACATCAGAATCCCAAACTGGCTGCGCAATACATTTCACCCTAAATAAAAATGTAGTGAATTCATGAATAGGTTTCTGGAAAGAACTTTAAAAATTTGATGCCAAGAGCAGATTGGTCACCTGGCCTAGAGGGTAGAAAACCGGTCAAACAAAGAGGTCTTAAAGGATTGGCCTGGGTTGCTTCTCATGAGAGATAAATGTATTGGAATCCCCCTGAGCTGCAGATGTCCCGCAAACCCTTCCACAAAAGAGTTCTACGGAGGTGTCTTCACCCATCTCCTCTCTGAAATGCGTCCCTAAGTCCTGAAGTCTACTCAAGGAAAGCGCTGGCTGACTTGAAAACTAAGAACTCTGGTTTTACCCATGACCAGAGCACCTTGTAAACACCAAGGCAAGATGGGTCCCGTCAGCCAGTCAAGGGATGAAGGACTTCAGCTCCTTCATTTGTGGGCCTTGACCGACTATTCCACTTTCTTGGTGAACTCCACTTTCCCATTACTTGTTTTTAGTCCTCTCTGAAGTCCTGGGGTAGAGCTAAACATCCCTCTGTTGGGGTATTGCCACTTGGCTGTGGCTTACCAGCAAGGTTCCTGGCTGTGGCTTACTGGCAAGGTTCTGGTGGGCTCCGGCGGAGGCATCTGTCTCCTGCGGGCAGCTACATGGCTTCTCTCTGACTCTTCCTACTCTCTCTCTATATCTCTTTCAGCCTGGCTTTACTCTGTTAAGCCATTGACCAAAAGAAGAGTCTTTATTAACCATGGCAATAAAACATATTCACAGCATACATCACCTCCTACATCACCCCTCCTCTGTACCTTCGTGATCTTTGAGAACTAACTCTAACACGTTGTCTCAGGACTTAGATGATCATTGAGCTTTCCTCTGGAGACAATGAACTGTTCACCTTTGTACCTCTAGCATGGTACAGCAGGCCTGGCCAAATGATGGTTGGTGTGCATACATTTAAGGGGACATGACAGCCAGCCCTAAGCTGATGACATTGTATTATTGCCTGTCCAGAAATAAACTGCTCTATCCCAGTCAGCAGAATGCTCAAACCTGAGCAATAATTTAAACAGTTCTCCTGTGGTGGCTAAAGCAACTTAATATGGAGCCAAGCATCCCTTAAGGGCCGTTGACCTTTTACTCCGGAATGCCTGGGGATCCTAGTGGCCTGCAGGTGAGATAAGAATAGGATAATGGGCTGGGAGGCAGGGACAGCTGCCTTTGCATCTGTAAAACCTGCTTATTACTATGGGAAAGGGATGAAACGGTCTTTCTTTTTTCTTCTTCTATATATTGGGAAAGAAAGAAACAACTGAGGGAAATAAAATGCTTCTGCCCAGCTGTGGATTCCATGGATAGCTGTAATGTACACCTTCCTGATGTCCCCCTTAAAAGCCCTCTTTAACCCCCTTCCACACAGCATTCTGCTTGGCTCTAAGGTTGCCACCCTCCTGATAGCAATAACAATAAATTCATTAATCTAGATTTGAGTCTAAGTCTTTGTTCTGTCCCAGTAAATTCGAATGCCACAACACATTCACGGATGAACAAATGGACGTGTGGTCTGAAACATGGCTTCTTCCAAAGCCTTTCATCTGTCTCCTCTGTGGTCATATTTTCAATGTTATTGCTGCTCAAACTCCATACTACGCAGGAAATGAGTAAGGGGTGAGGCAAGCTTCTTGGACCTGTATAACCTGTAACACACGCTCCCTCTTCTCCACAATCAAGGCAGTGTGGGCAGTGACCTCCACCCGGGAGGTGTGGTCCTGGGTAGACTGGGTTAAGAACACTTGGAAATCTACACGGAAACATGGAAGCAGCTCTTGTCTTTTCAGCCTCTCTCTGTCACAGTGCTGGCTAATTATCATTTTCTTCAAATATTCCTTCTCCACTGAGTGGACTATTGGAAGCCAGAACAGCTAGAAGCCAAACTGCCGTTTGCTTAATTATTTTAGGCATTAGCTTGTAGAAAGGGGCTATGACTGGTGAGAATCTCTGGCCTTCCCAAGAGAAAACAAAACCTCATTGACTGAAAACCGCAGTCACACACACCATAAACAAAGGGCACCTTCAGAGACAAAGAGGCTCTCATTCTTGGAGCGCTGATGTTTTCTTCTGACTGTTCAAACCAGAAAGTCAAAATCAAGGGCAGTAAAGCCAGAAGGTCAGCTTTCCGCTACTATAACAAGTACCTAAAACAATCTATTCATAACGAGAAAATGTTATTGTGCTGTTTGGGCCTGATGTTTTAGGTGAGGCTGTCTGTTGTGGTGACAGCACTCAGGGTAACAATGTTGCTCACTTTGTGGCTGAAAAGTGAAGGAGGGGAAGGGGAGGAAAAAGGGATGGTGATGAAGAAGCATCCAGCACCACCAGATCCCCTTCAAGGACACACCTGCAAGGACCTAAACGTCTCCCACCAGATTCCCACCTCTGAGAAGCTCCACCGTTTCCTAATAGTGAGCATCCCTACCTAGCAACTCTTGATCCCTGGATCTTGAGGAACACTGTAGCACCAAGAGTTTCTGTACCTAATAATGCTCTCTTGGGAGAGGGCAGGCCTAGGTAGTAGAACAACAAGCTTTAATAGCCTGGCATACCTGGGATCAGCCTTGAATTCCCCACTGGAGTCCTTCAAGCCCTTCTTCTCATTAGGTTGTCCCACCATGAAGAAGGTGTCTCTGATAGTAGGAAAGTCATCCAGCAGAACTCTCAGGCTATTGCAGTATGCCATGATCTGACCCCGAAGGGCATAGTGAGACATGTGGAGGTTCAACCTGGAGGCCAGAGGAAGAGATGGTGTCCTGAAGAAGAATCCAAAATCTTCTACCTCTCAAAGAAGTTCCAGAAGCTACTTCCTGGGGGGACTTTTCAAAGAGAGCAGAACATTCTCTGTTGAGAAGACATTGCCACCTGGGTAAGGTTGGCATTGTCTGGAGGCAGAAACATGAACCTCTTCAAAGCACCCCCGTCCTTACTTCTGATGCCCGCCACGTGTGAGTCTCTCTTGGTTCTATCCAAGCAGTATGGCCGTGGTTTATTTACATACAAACTATGGTTGGGTTTCTAGATAACTCTGTTGCTGGCAAGGGTACCAGTCAGAGAAACCAGAGTGCATTATTCATACTCTACTTACTTTTGGCAATATTCAACTATTAGTTCCCTCTTGACTTTTTCAATGTCATCCTGTCAATAAAATAAAAAATATAAAGATACGTACATACATACCTAGCTACCTACATACACACAGTAAACCAGCACTCAAATGATTGCATGATCAAGTTCAAGTGGCTATGTTCAAGAGCCATGAAGCTGAGACTTTCTTTCTGAGGGTAAATGCATTGGGAGACTTGTATGGGTCTCTTCTATCTGCTCCCATCTTGCTGAGCATGCCAACAATGTGAGACCCTCAACACTTTCTATCTGAGCCATTTCTCAGGGTTGTGTTTGCCGAGAGCAACCCTCAGGTCCAAGGTAGAGTCCCTCTCTGGGAAAAAGGGCGGTTTGCTATAAGAGAGGTGTCCTACCCAGCTTTGTGGTTTCTGACAGAAACCCACTGGTGCTTGGTGGCTCTTCCACTCTGTCTCTGTGGGACTTCGGTAAGGACACAACATATGACCCTCAGGTGCCTGCTCTGCTGTGAGGTGTAAGTGCTGTCTGTGAGCACAGCTGCACACTTCAGCCAGCATCCATGGGATGGTGAGAGATCAACTTGTTCATTTGTCAGAAGGCCAAAATCCTGCAGCCAGTAAACCTGCTCTAATATCGCCTGAGTTCTTTCTGGTCTGATAGGCGTTGGGTAACCCTGGAGCTCTGTCACACAGTCACTGTTTTATGAGAATTGTTTATTTGGGGCAGAAAGGCATCAGTTCTCCCCAAAATAAACACTTCTCAAGAAAATAGTGAACGCCTTTGCTTCCGCTATCACCCATCAGTACAGGACATGTCTGCCTGCCCTCTCATTTCATCTGCATGCCTGCATTAGGCTAAGCCTTCCCTTACCTGTCATGGGGAGGGACAAAGCCTTTCTCTTCCATTTTGTTTCCTTCCAGACAACTACCAAAAACTTAATAATGAAACACTATTAACAAAATAGGGAGTTTAAATGATTAAAGGTTTGAGTTTTGTAATAATTTCTAAATGATCTGACTAATATTTGAAAAAACTTAAATAGGAACACATCAGTAGCTTCTGATAAACAAAGATGACGTGTGCACACCTGCCTACCTTGCCCAAGCCACCTACCCCTGAAGGTCACTCAAAAGTAGCAAAAGTCCCAGAACAGGTACTCAGATTAGTCCCTTTAGAAAGAAATTAGACCAAAACATGGCTTTGGGAAAACGTGCGTTCCTTAAAACATGATTCTGGGCTGTGTGAGAAGATCCTGTCCTGACTGGGTTCCATGGGCAGTTCATATTCAATAGCTTTATCCCCATGGTTTAATCTAACAGACACCAAATTCCGAATGTTTATTTGCTCAGATATATATATATATATATATCCGTGAGGGCACCAGCAAGCCCTCCTCCTCCTCTCACACTCACAGGGCTCTCCAACCCTTCAGCCGTCGTCTGTTTTCTGCTCAGGAAGGTGTTCAGCATGGTGTCCCGCAAACCCACCTTTTCTAGCTGAATAGACACGAAGGCCTCTGGCGCCCTGAGAAATGAAGAAAGAGAGCTGAGTTGAGGGTGGTGGCCGGCGGGCGAGTGGCTCTCATAACTCACACGTCGGGCACTGCGGCAAGAAGACAGGCTGTTGGCTCCCACAGTCGCCACCTTCTTGAGTGTTTCTGATGACTCAGCTGCCATTGCGCTCCTCTGAAGACCCCACCGACCTAAAGCATGCGTCAGCGGTCCCTTCCCAGACATCATAGCCTGGGCAGTGTGCCCTCTTGATGGTGGCCATTGAGATGCCGGAACGGAAGAGTCCTCTCAACCAGACACTGATCTTAAATCTCCAACCCACACTGGGAATGTGGTCTGAAGACACTTGACCACTGGCCGTGTGTCCCATTAGCAGCAACTCAAATAAAAGTTGTTTTTCCTGTCATCACTTTTCATTCCATATTTGCCCAATTAAATTAGAGTGCTCTTGGTACCCAACAAAATAGCCAGAGTGGCCATAATTATTAGAGAATATGTCTATGTCTTTCTCCATCCCGGTGGGGGAGAGATCAAGGTATAGTAGAGCGTCCTTAGTGGTAGACATACCTCTGTGGACACCATGATTCTCAGAACTCACCCTCCCGGTTTTTTTTTTTGAACAACAGTAAAACCTTTGTTAGAACAGTGAAAGCAGTTCCGTGATTTCAGTCTTACGCGGTTGCAGAAGTCTGGAGCAGCCTGTTTATCACTCTGCTTGTGAAGGAGAGTATGAGAAAATCTACAGAGAAACAGGCAGGAGGGAGTGAAGGGAAGAAAGAGACATTGAAGAGAGGAGAGGAAGAGAGGAGGGAAAGAGGAAGAGAGGAGGGGAAAGAGGAAGAGAGGAG
>LOJH01001192.1:5657-49486 GCA_001685095.1 Ellobius talpinus
TCTATCTATCTATCTATCTATCTATCTATCTATCTATCTATCTATCTATTGTTTCTGGTAGTATGTTTTGTGGTTATTTTCTTACAACCATTTTTCAAGTATTAGGGAGAGCTTCTATTAGGTGTCCATGATTAAGAAGACAATGGGCAGGCTATTTTCTTTCTTTCATACGCAATCTGTGCTTTCTATCTGATAGGGATATTCTCTCATTGTTGGGATCATCGTGGCTCCTTCACCTAAACCTGCAACTGCATATTTTCTTCAGTTCTGGTGAGTTTTTATCCATGCATCCTAACATCAAGCCATACCTCCTTCATTCCCTTTTATCCAGAACTCCAGTGAAAGATGCATCAGAAGGAGCCAGTATCATCTGCTTGCTCCTCATCTCCCCTTTACATTTGAATGCCTGGATGATTACTGGAAGATGTCTTTAGATGCCTGCTTACTTTCACTATTCCTGCTTTGGACAGGTGACACCTGCTTTTTATCTCTACCATAAACTTTCAGTTTCATCCATATTTATAACTCTAACCTCCTTCTTTCCAAATGCTACTCATAACTCCCCACAGCTCCTTGCTTAACCATATTCAGTTTCCTCTTTCTAAAAGGAAGACATTCTGGTGCAATAATTTTACTATCTGAAATATTTGCAGGGCTAAAACTGCTATTAGCTCTTTTTGTTGATTCAGAATTATGGTATCTTACTTCCCTAAACATCTCATGATTAATGTCTCTCTGAGGTTATGTTCCTTGGAGACATATCTGTGGAATTCTTTGAGGTATTGCTGCATGGGTAAGCCTGTGGGATGTTTTGCATTTGCTTTTATCAGATGCCTGAGGATATTTCCAACCTGCAACCTCTTTAAAGCATATTTCAGTTTGGATTTTTGCCAGTGTCCAAATAGGGTGATATTAGTTATAAACATGCATCAGATCTTGCTTTTATTATTAATATTTTTGTGGCAATTTCATACATATATAAAATTTATTGCAATCACATCCAATCACCACTCTTATCTTCCTTTCACTCCTACTTACCTATCTTTTCCCCCAAATGATCCCCTTTCCACTTCCATGTCTTTTATTGGGGAGTGGGAGGGACTTGTGTATAGCCATTTTTGCTGTGCAAAGGGATAATTTCCTTATTTTTTTCTCTGAGCTAAATTTCAGGTTGTCAAATTCCTGTGCTCTTATCTTTTGAAAAGTGGGTTTCCAGTTTCCAGTTTTGTTTCCTACATCTTTTGCTGAGAGTCTAGTCCCTTGGAGTCTGCTTTCCATCAAGAGATCTTAAATACAATACAATTCTTTGTTTGGCAAGGGCTGTTGGTCCCTATCCAAGCTCAACCTGTAAGGTACAGATGATAAGGACTCAGCAGTAGCACTGGGATACAGTCCTTGGTTTTGTTCCTGTTTTAGTTTTGTTCTCAAGATCTTCCTTACAAGCTCCATTACACCTTTAGAGAGCTGTAAATATTTCTGTTCAAGTGCTCAAGAATGTTTGTGGGGTTGGATTTCACTATATTCCTTAATTCTACTCTACTGGCTAGATTTTACATCAACTCAAAACAAGCTAGAGTCATTTTGGAAGAAGGAACCTCAAATGAGAAAATGTCCCCACCAGACTGGTCTGTGGACAAGCCTGTAGGGGGACAGTTTCTTGGTTAATGCTTGATGTGGGACAGTCCAGCTCACTCTGGGTAGTAGCACCTCTGAGTTCATGGTCATGGATGTTATAGGAAAACAGACAGAGCAAGTCATATGGAACAAGTTAGTAAACAACACTTCTCCAGTTCCAGTTCCTGCCTCTACGTTCCTGCCTTAGGTTCCTGCTCTGGCTTCCCTCAGTGATAAATTTATAAGCTAGAAGGTGAAATAAACCCTCTCCTCTCAAGTTGCTTTTGGTCAGGATGTTTTACCACAGCAATAGAAACCCTAACTAAGATACCTACCATAGAAGTCTACTGAGGTCTTACTGTAGGTTTTAAAGCTGTTAGAAAGCCTAACCTGTGTGATGGGGTAGGGGATACCAAAAGGGAAAGGAGAGTGGAAGCAGAGGGACATTTCTATGAAGGTAGCAATAAAGATGCAGTGTGTCATGCTACACACTAGAGACAGAGATAACCATCCCATAGTAGGACTCAGTGACCAGACAGATCAGCAGCCTGTCTTGAATTCCAGGTTAGCTAAGTAGGAATATTTTGAAAGAATTTTTAGTTTCAAAGGAGGGTGTTGATTTGAAAAGAATTATTCAGCTCTATTTTTACAGAAGGTAAAATAGAGGTGCCAGTGGACCTCAGTAAGGTCTGGTTCTACTTTCTCAGGTACAAACTGAAAACTTTTATAAGGTGTCCTGGTATTCAGTGCCCTGCTGCAGCAATGCTTCCTCACCAGTAATGCAATACAAAACCGGTCCTACAAGAGCTGTCATGCCCACTACTCCAACAGCCTCCCAGTGGAGAGGCCCTCTGCCCAGCAGCTAAGAAACGTGGATCAGAGATCAGTGTTTACATCAATATTCAGCCACCTTGATGGTAACAGAAGCCCAAGAATGAGAAGAAGTCTGTGTAGAAGAGGATGGTGTAGACACAGACACAGGAGAAGGGCAATCAAGTGTAAATATTCAAGGCAGCATAGTTTGCAGAAAGTGCACATCTCTGAAACCTGTGTTCAGTTCCATTCCCAGGGCTGCTCTGCACCCATGCCCTCTTTGGTAAGCTGTAGTCTGAACAGAGGATGCTGACTCTTATTCTCCTCCCTCTACTTGCTGATGTCTGAATAAACCCTACACAAACTGTCTTAGAGAGAAGTCTCCAGATGAGATTGTTATGTGGAACATGTCCCCATGAAGACCTGACTGTAGAACCCCGCAAAGGATGAGAAGGAAAGATGAGCTTTAAATCTGATGCATTTGAACTGTTCCCATTTCCTTCTTTCCTACTCTTAACAAATTAAAAAATACCTAACACTAGAATAACTTTGATCTTAATCTTTATCAAACCTGTTACTATCAAGACAGTAGTGTGTTATTATCAGAAAAATGCATCCACTTTTCAAAGCAGAGCAAGAAATTGCTTTTTGCTGCACAAAACTCAAGGTCACATGTCAAACCTGCTGCTCAGTTTGGGCAGAAACCCTTTGTCATTCATGACATAGCAAATTGGCAGAGTCACACATTATCCATCCCTTACTTGGTCTTTCTCCTAGGAAACTAAGATGCTAAAGCCTTTTTCAATGACACAAGCAGTTAATAAAAGTGGCACAGACTCAAAGCCTTTCAATCTCACAGAAGAGCAGGAAGATGACACAAAGTTCAATAGTAATGATAAGTGGCAGATTTTTTCAAGTGGGCAAAAATGAACACTTATTTAAACAGCAAAATAGCTAATACTTGCTTCCCTTCCACCCCGTGACAAAAGGATTGAACACTAAAGCATGGGATGAAATCTTTCTCATACGTATATAGCTAAAACTTGCTGTATTGGCTTGCAGATTGACCTGCTGGTATTAAGATTCCCCCAAATCCTTCTCATTCTGTCAATCAGTCATCTTTTTGTTGGGCAACTGATTTCAGTCTGACTGCAGTGAATGTGGCAAAATGCCAGACATTCAGATGACTAGTTATATCAAGATGCTTATGAGGGAGTAAAACCCTAAATTTACCTAAACCAATTTCCTCTCTGATTTTAATTAATTATTCATCTTTGTCACAAACAGATCCATTGGTCCACATTTTTATAAGCAATCAAGAATGACCTAAATATTGCTGACTTCTTTCTTTCTTAGCTCAGAGGTTTTGCTCAGGCTGTCCAGTCCCTAAGCCTACATGTGTACCTCACCCCCCAGTCCTCCCACAAAGCACATTTCCAGTTCATGGCAGGGCAGATGCTCTAGATTTCTACCTGCGATTGTTTTCTTTTAATATACATAATGACCCTTACTCTTTTACCATGGATATTGCTCAAACATGTGCTTACTGAGGCTGCTTTCTCTTAACAACTCATGATTAGTTATTTTTTGTAAATTGAAATGTTCTTACCTGGAGGGAGGAAAGAGAGTGGTTAGACCAGGAAGCAAGGGAAAGCATACGAGGCTTAGGAAATAGATGAAGCTTGGTAGGTTCTAGAGGCACTCCTTGTGTAAGGTTTTATAAACTGAAACAGGACTCTCTGATTGGTTCCAGGGATGCAGTTCTCCTGAGTTGTCTCCTATGTTGGGGTGGGTTTTTTGGTGATACTGTTGACTTCGTGTTATCCCTGTTCCCCTAGAGTAATCTCTCAATCCTTGCCCGTGCTTCTTTAAGAGGCTCCAGTCATTTCACTGCCTCTCTAAGCTAAATTTGGATGGTTTCTTTGGTCTATCATTGGTGCCTTGTCTGGGATGAAGAGATGCGTGTTCAGGGTTCCCTAGGAAAACCTACATACCCAAAATAACGGAATTCCTCCCTTTTCTTCTTCTACCCTACTCCCTTCACTTGCGTTTATTCATGCTGATGCACATTACTTTCTTATGTTTACTTTGATTCCTGTCTTCTCCTCTCATACAACAGTCTGTAACAGCTACTAGAGTCAGGCTTTTGTTTATATTACTAAAAACACCACTATTCAACTGTTCACAGTAGGTGCCCAATAAATATTTTCAAATACATGAATAGAAATTATTTTCTGTTCTCCTATCCCAATAAAAATGCAAAGAAAATAGGAAAAAGTCACAGATTCAACCAGAATACTGATATTTGGGGTTTTCTTGTGCTACCTTGGCCATTTTTTTATTGTATGCTTTTAAAGCTGTTTTCACATGACCCATTTGACAATCATTTATCAATTCCAGTCAGTAGGTCTCAGTTGGTGCAATAAATACTGCATTTTCTTCTTTATAAAATGTGTGGCAATTATGGCCCGTATGCAGCCACTTTTGATCATGGATTTGCAATGTCTGCAACCAATTTCTGTTTCATCAGCCGCCTTCTAATAGCAAGGGTCTTATTTGTATTTTTTAATATCTTGACTTTATATGATGCTCTTATTTTCTTAGTATTATTAGAATCAAGTTTTAATCAGTTTTAACCTGTCCTTTCAGGAAAATTAATAATCTACTTGTAGATTATTTGTCAACTAGACTACGTCTGGAATTAACTAAAACCCAGTGGCTGGGTACATCTGTCGAAGATTTTTCTTAAATCATTGAGAGTAGGAAGACTCACCTTTAACCTGAATTTTTTGAGGTGGGAAGATGCTGTAGGAATTCTTATCACCAGTAGCCTTTAAGTTACCTCACCAGTAGCCTTTAAGTTACCTACCCACTTGGGCATGGTCTCTTTTACTGTATATGCTGATGTAAAGCACAAGTCCGGACTCTTTTCCGGCTGCGGGATTTGGGTGCTGTTCCATGTTCTAGCAGAGGATTGTGATCTGTGAGTCGACCCCTAAAAATATAACCCTCTATTATACTCAATTCTGAGCTAGTGTGGGATTTCTTTTAAGCATCCTTCTTCAGGAAGATTCCTCTGTAGTCTGAATCACATCTTGTTATGGCAGCCTACATAAAGGACATGGAATAAGAAAGCTCTTTCTCTTTACCTGCTTGCCCTTCCTCTCACTGGCATGTTCATTCCTTTACTGGTATTAGAGTCTACTTCTTCAGAATTTCAGTATACACTAAAGACTAGCTGAGACATTCAACTGAACAACTATTGAATTCTTGGACTTTTCATTGGTAGCAGCCATTTTTAGACTATCTGGACCACACCCTGTATGCCACTCTAATAAATCCACATATATATGTATATGAATACGTATATGTATTCTATCAGTTGTGTTCCTCTAGTAAACCCTGACTAACACACCACTGGTATCTTGCACTGATTTAAAGGTAAATCAGAGACTTGGAGTGACGTGTTGTGCAGTTTGACTTGACAAAGGAGAGTGGAAGCTGAGTTGGCTGGGATTTGCTTGTTAGGGTTGATGAAACTAATTAGTCTACAGGAAAGGTCTCATCTGAGAAGCTACTCAGCTTTCTATGTTCTGAGAGACCATGAGATAGCCCACAGTCAAGGGCAATTCAACACAATTTTCTACACCTGCTCTGTATGTCATGCTGTGCAGTTTATATCAATGTTCAGAATTATAATCCAAGGAAAGATGATTTTGCTGAAACAGGAAATAAACTTAAAATTGTGTGTAGTCTGTTTTCTACAATTTGTTAATCTATTAAATTTTCATTTGTAAGAAACCTCATTTGGGAGATACTGGCGCTCTTGGGTTTTATCCTTTACTTTCTGTGTGTTTGGGGGTTAGAAGAATGTTACAGTTAAGGTTGAGAGCTTGGAAAGTTTTTTGGATGACGTAAGAGGCATCCACCACATAAAAGGAAAGACTAATAATCTCTTAAAGTGGCTCCTCCTCCTGTAAAGGTGCTGGTAGAAATGTAGATATTCTAAAGAGACACTTGTTCATCATAACCACACCACAAGGAATTAGGCTTTCCCTGGGAATCTCTCTCTGGCAGAGGGAAGAGCTGAAGTCTGGTGCCAGCCAGAAAGGAGCTCCTTACCATGAAAGGAACTCTACACAGTTCTGACAACTTGCCAGAGGTCCTGGAGCTGAGACAGTGATGACAGGCAAGATCACACCTTAACTGATATTAAGGATGCTTAGTTATACATGTCACTGGCTCTTTATTCCAACACTACCCTTGTGCGAAGGCCAGAAATAGACAGTGAGAGGTGTATGTAGGGTGTGTCACTGGGCCTTTTTTGTTCCACTTCCCTATAAGGCCACATGAAATAAACACCATTTTTCTTGTTATCCTCTTTAATGTGTGAGTATGAGAATGGGCGGCTGAGTCTGGCTTGTTAGGGGATTCGAGGTTTCAGGCTCTGGCCTTATCAATTTTAACAACCATCAGAGGCTTGACATAGACTTGACCTTCTCTAGTCTTTGATTGATTGGACTACATTGGTGGTTTTATAGCTAGCAGAATATGAAGTCCACAGGTTCTATGAAGGAGTGATAAAAGCCCCAGAGGTTCTCAGTAGGACACTGTCTTCTAACTCTGGACATAAACCGGTGTTAAGCATCTCCCCACTGGAGAAAGCAGTTGGTTCTGATACTGGCTGCTTTGGAACAGAAATGAGAAAGCTCCTGCTTCCTACTTTGCACTCAAGACCTTTCTGTCTCCAGATTTGGCTGGGAAACTGAGTTCTCTAAAGAACACTATAATGGGAGTTAGGAAATCAGGGTTCTCTTCTACATCACTATCACTGGAGGTTTCCATTTCTTTCTTTCTTTTACTTGTTCTTGCTATGTAGCATGAGGGGTATGGACTTTGGTTTCGGGCTTCAGTACTTGAGACTTTTATCATTTTTTTAGAAATAATTTATATCAGAACTTTCCTACTTTCCCCACATATCACCTATTTTAGCAACACCCCCCTGCCTTTTGCCCTTCCCATCAACAAATAGCCTTGTCCTTCCTTCGACAAGGAAGCCACTACTTATTCTGCAAGCACTTTCCTATCCAAACTTTCTCTAAATCTCATTAGTAGAGAGGTCTCCTGTCACACAATGTTGATAAAATCTTGTCCTTCTGTGGGAGCTCTTGCAAGTTGCTGAAACACCAACTACTTTCTTGAGCACACAGAATGGGAGAAACCTTGCTTCAATATATAATATATATTATACATTGCTTGTGCTGTAGCTTCTTTTTCATCATGAGACATCTGAGTGTCTTTATCGTTGGATCCATGAACCCAGTCCCAGGGTTTTGCCTTATACAAAGTTCCTTTGCCTGCACCCTACCTTTCATCTCAACTCAAGTCCTCTGTACCTAAAAATTTAAATGGGGACACTGCGTTGTGATTGATCTTGATAGCTGGCATGGTAGGGTTCTATCCTTACAGAAAACCTCTCGGGTGAGCCTACTTCCGGATAGGCTTGACTGAGGAAGGAGGGCCCACCCTGAATGTAGATAGTAGTATTCCATAGGCTCTGTTCTGAACTGAAGAAAAAGGAGAAAGCAAGTAAAGTCTCAGTCTTCCTCTTTCTCTGCTTTCTGACAATGGGCCGTGTGACCAGCTGTCTCATGTTCCTGCTGCATGCCTTCCCTTATACCATGAACTGTGTCCTGAAACTGTAAGCCCAAGTAACCTTCTCATCCATAAGTATATTTCATCAGATATTTTGTCACTGCAATGATAATGTTATTAATATACAGATGCACCTCAATTTCATTTGCCTCATGATTCCATTCTTCTTAGGAAGATTCATGAATGGATTCATGTTTGTTATCCAAGGCGTTCTTGTTCTTTCTTCAACACTGACCTTTATAATGCACAGACAACTCAGGGCCTTAGAAGGAAACCTATCATCTTTCTGTTAGCAGGCATTCCAATATAGAGCAGTGCCTCCCTGTCCTACCCCTTGTTAAAGTCTCTCCTCTTACTCCTGACAACTGCCTGGCCTTGTGCTGGGGTGGAACTCCATCTTCTTTAATGTACATTCTATCATGTATTCTGCCTTCTTCTTGAGATTGATTCTTTTATTGGCATTTAAGCTTGATAGTCCATTCTTCCAGAAAAAGAAAGGGCAAACAACCTCAATTCAATGGCTCTTCACCTCCAGGCAATTATCTATCATTTCTCAGATAATTTTATTTCACCACCTCCTTTTCACTTTTTTAACAACTGTTATGTACAGCTGATTCTCCAACTACTCTATGGGAATAGCCTTTGGGGAAGTCAATCCCGGTCTGTTTGCCAATATTGTGTGACATTTCCCTAAGAGGTAATAGAAATGTCTAGTCACTTTTTGATTGGACCCAAGAAAGAATTCTGCTCAAATCTAGATTTGAGAGCCAATAAATTGATTGGGGTTATTTGTAGAAGCCCAGGTGAGGGGAGTGATGCCTGTTTGTCTGCCTGTCTCTCTCCCTCTTGTTTTCTCTTTCTCCACATGTCCCTTTCCTGTGCAGTGGTGTATTTCATCCTTAATCCTTCAATAGGCATAGGTTCTCATTTACACATTTAATCCAGTTCTCTGGTTGGGGGTGGTATCTGAATGATACAGATAGTGTGTTGTGTAGAAGTGGCCTTGGGTTTGATCCTTTGCATTGAAAATAGTAATTCTGCTTTGGTGGTAGACGCCTTTAATCCTAACATTCAGGAGGCAGAGGCAGGCAGATCTCTGTGACTTTCCAGGCCAGCCTGATCTACGAAGTAAGTTCTAGGACAACCAGGACTGTTATACAGAGAAACCCTGTCTGTAAAACAAACAAAACAAAACAATTCCATCTTTCCATCTTTCTTCTCTGATATTCAGACAGATCCAACTGTTTATCTGACAAATTTCCTTGGGTATCTCAAACTCAATACAATTGAACTTAAGAGTTGCAGTTTCTATCTACACATGGTAACTTTTTTTCCTTAAATTTTGGCTCTCAGTCAATGAACCAAACTTATCCACGTTACTACATATAAGAAACCTTGTCTAAGAATTGGCATCCCCAAGACCTTATCTATCATTTCTGTTGCCCATTTCAAGCACTTTCCTATTTACGGGGCTGGAAAGCTAAGCACTGTTGAACAGAGACCTAAAGAAAAGTATACTGTTCACCTAATGTCTAAGCCACTTCCAAAGAAATTCCTCCTCTGCCTCACTGTGAGGGCCAGAATGAGCACTGTAGCTGTGGGAGAAAAAGGTGTTTATCCCATTTAGGTGAGGAATAGTGCAGTTGGATGTCATCACCAGTATTTTTTATAGGTTTAAACTTCATTTTTCAAGCTGTGGTTGAACAGCGGGCACTGGCCTTTCCTCTGACTGTCATTACCCACTAAGAACACACACAAGTAAGGGAAGATGCGGCATCTTTGTGTAATAATGGGAGCCCCCCATTTCCACACATCTCTTACCAATGAGGCCCAGGGAGACTGTGAAAGTGGACAAAGCATTTTACGTGCTCCTAAATTCTACTGTTTACTTCAGAGCATGGGTTTCTCTCCGGCATCACTCATCTCAATAATATATAGTTTCAAAGACACAATTTCATGCAGATGCAAGAGAAACAGGACAACAAATTCCAAGCTCCTCTTGCTATCAGTCTTTTGATTAAAGTGCCCTTTGCAGAGAGCAAACATGACACTTCTCTCAGCCCCTTCACAGACTTACTGCACAACTAGATTGCTGCATTTTTATTACAGGGCCATGCCTGCCCTTGTTTAAAATTGTTTTGACCTTTAGATGAGCACATATTAAAAAAAAAGAACACAACTCTCATCTTTCTCTAGAATTAGCAAGCTATAACCAAAACCGAAAGGCAAGTTTGTCATATCTGATTGGCACCTGGCAGAGTCACAGCAAATACTTGTTGACAACTTCACGTTGTTCTTGGTAAGAGCTGCAATGTGACCCTGTGTGTGAACTCCAGCCCTAAGAAAATGACTCCTCCCCTGTCAGTTTGGTGGCAGCTTCTCCAGCCAAGGCTTCCTTGTTATTTTACATAGACTCGCAGTCTCAGGAATGACATTCAGACTGAAGAAGAAGCTGTCAGAAATCCCCATATGTATCAATTTGCCACTTTGCAAGTTGAAAGCACCTAGAAATTACCACGCTCAGAAATGTCCACTCATTGTGTTAGGGTGAACTGTTAAGGAATGTGAAATTGCTGCTTCCCAGTGTACTGAGGCCAAGAGAAAAGGGCTCTTCAACAGCAATTCTGGATAATGATAAACTGATAGACATGGGTTACAGCAAAAACAAAACAAAACAAAATAAAACAACAGCAACAACAACAAAAACAGTAATGGAGCCAGCTCCAGAGGGAGTGCCTCTTCTGAATGCAATTGGCAGGATATTAACTAATGTCTTGACTGAGCCCTGTCAGAAGGAAGTTGGCAAGAGAAATATTGAATATGATGCTGAAATAGTACCAGAGCTTCAACTTAGAAAGAATTTACTTGGTAATATGGCCTGTCACCATCAGATGTAAAAGAAAACCATTTCATGTTGTATATTCTCAAAAAGATTTAATATGTACTACCTAATTCTGTCTAGGATGAGATCAGAATGATTTTAAAATAATCTAAAGCTATCTTTCCTCTCTTTTCTATAAGAAACAAAGAAAGATTAGCAAGCGGGTAATAATAACCAGCCAACTTTAACACATTAAACTTGAGTGAATTACTCTCTAAATCTACAAAAGTGTCTGTTAAGAATGCAGGGATAAATTTGAGTTTTTAAGAGAGAGGAAAATAAACCCATAAAGATTACTATAAAACTGGATAAACAAGTAGTAATTTCCTTTCAGGGAATACAAAACCACAAAAGGAACTCATACTACCACCAAATGATCAGCAGGGACGTTTGGCCATGGTAAGCCTAAGTCAACACGTCTGTGTGAACTGTAGAAGAACAGAATCCAATTGACATTTTCTTTGCCTTAAAGATATAATCGTCCTTCTTCCTCATCAATGGCTGTCAAACCCTTCTGAACACTCAGCTCTGCTTTGTTTCAAATGTTTTCCCATACAATCCTTCAGGAACAAATTGGGAAACACATCAGTCATGGTGTTGTTGAAAATATGCTACCCTCAACTGTGGCACCTTGGCATGTCAGGAAACAATGGAAACAGCCTCCAGAACTGTAGAGATTTTCTTTTGTTACTTTTCTACTGAGGGAACCCACCAAACCTGTTTGACCATTCCCAGAACATGGGCCATAGGACCCTCACTCCATGGGAGCCCTACTTCTAACAAGAAGGAGGTGGTGTCCTCACCTCTGAAGACATGAACTCACACACCTTGCTAAGTTGCTCAGTTAGCTATCCTTGCTGATCTGACCATGCTTCTTCACTGCTTCCCTCATTATGAGATCAAGCATAAGATAGACATACTTCTCCCTTCACATTGTACCTTAATTTCTGAAGGTTATCATGCCAATACAATTCATTTGTATTGAATAATTTGTTGATTCTTAGAAAATTTATATGATTATTAGCTTTCTTCATAATATTATTAAATTGGAAATAGTTTTAATTTGCTGTATAGAGGTAAGGCACACTCATAAAAAGGAATCTGAATGAATAAGGAAGGGAAATAATTCACGTATCAGTGAATCTCAGGACTAAGTGTGAATAGATTGAGAAAAAGGACAGAGGACAGAGGTTCTGCATGATTCAATGCAGGTCTCTTTAAGAAGAGAGAACAAGAGTCCACAAAGACAAGATGTCACAGTAGTGGTGCCCTACTGGGTTATTAATTGGAACGAAAGTGCATAGCATACTTCTGGTATGAAGGAGATAGTTCATAACTTGATGGAGATAATTGGCACATACGCATAATTTATTGGGTTCTATTTATTTATTAATTTTTTGAGAAGGATTTCTCTGTGTAACAGTCCTGGCTGTTCTGGAACTTCTTTTGTAGACCAAACTGGCTGAAGTTCACAGATATCTGCCTGCTTCTGCCTTCCAAGTACCAGGCTTAAAGAAACGTACCACTATGCCCAGCTCAACAGGCTTTTATTCTTTGGAGGGGGGCAGAGGGGAAGGAATGGGAAGGGGAAGGTGGGGAAAACTGTGGTCGTGATGTAAAATAAATTAATATATTTAATTAATTAAAAAAATTAATGTTTTATATTCTATATAGACATCACCATATCTTGTGTGTTAATGTGTCTGAATACTTATACGGGGATGGACATTTACACACACACATCACTCATAATCTAATAGAATTTAAACAAAATGTAAAGAAAAGACCATGGCACAAAAATATGAGGTTAGAATGATTTCAAAGAAACTAAAACGATCATTTCTCCCTGTAAGAAAGATTAGGGAATGACTCAGATGCCATGACTTTTTACGGCATCAAATCTTTAAGAAGTCATAATATATATTGGACTAATTTTGCAATAATTATAAAACCTGTACCATTAAATCTGCAGGTCAAATAATTTAAAAATTTAAGAATATAATTCACTGATTCTTGAGAAATTTGCAGGAATTTGAGTATCTCTATTATCTCCTATCCCTTCTGGTCCATTTGTAGTCACTTTCTGCTTATTGTGCTCTCAGCCAAGGCAATTATTGATCTGCTTCATGACCCTATAGATTTATCTCTTACAGACATTTCATGTACACGATCATATATACCACTTTATGTGTCTGGCTTTTTTGACTTAGCACAATGATTTTTGTTGTTTTTAGTTCATCTTAAATAATGTACATCTCAAATAATGTAGTTCTACTTTCTTAATGAGTACCATTCTACTATATGAACATATATATATATATATATATAGGGGTTTGTACATTCAATCATTGATATTCATTTTTTTACTGTGTTTGGCTGTGATTCTTGTTTTTCAAAACAAAACAAGAGAAAACAAAACACACTTGTTAGATATTTTTTAAATATATATATGCACACAAATAAGTATGCATATATTTCTATGTAGAGTATATGCATGTGCAACACACATGTGCTTGTTGCCTTCATCAGCTCCTCTGGAACTATATTCACAAGAAGTTATGAGCTGCCGTGTGGATGTTGGGGGGTCAACCTTGGGTCTTCTGAAAGAATAAGTGCTCTAAACAACGGAGCCATTTCTCCAATCTTGACATTCTATTATTTAAGTCAAAAATACAACAACTGTACATTATCCCAACCAAGAGAAAAATGGAAAAATATTGAGAAGAAAGAGAGAAAGGAAAAAACATGTTGAACTTTCTGTGCTAAATTCCCAATTGAAAAGGACACACAGGAAATGACTGGGCACTATTATTACCTTATTTGGAAATAGCACCTATGAATATATCACGGTGAGAAAATTCACTGTTGGAAATAGGTAAGGTGAAGTCTGGGACTCCCCAGAACTTTGCTCACTCCAGAACCTTGGTGTGCAACCCTGTAATGTAGGATTCAAAATGGCAACCCTCAAACATCTTCCAGCAGTGCTGAGATCCTCTTAAATTCTTTTTCCAGTTTCAACTTTTCTTTTTACTTTTTAAATTATTTTAATGACTTGCTGTCCTTTTAAAGATTGAAAGTAATAAGTAAACGCTTAGACGCTTAGAAATCAATGACAAAACAAAGTTTGGTTGCTATGTGACAAAAAAATTAAAGGCAATACCACCATTTATAGCTATGAAAAATAAGCCCTTGTTGGGTATTTCAAAAGGTCCTTACCCAAGAGAAAGACTAAATTAATGAGTTATTTATAAAATTACTTTTCAAATGTTACTGTTTCTTACAGCTATGAAGTAAATGGGGTCACTCAAACTTTTCAACTGTGACCTTTCATGGTATAAAGTTGGCAAGTGGTGGAGTAAAGTTACCTTAGTTTCAAAGACTGGTGAATGGAAATGGAGAAATGACAATGAAAAATAATAACAAGGGAGAGTAGGTCAGAGAGACCCATGAAGATGTGGAGAGGAGGGAGGGCACAGATCAGAGCAGAGCGGCACTTCCAGCAGACTACCTGGGTTTCTTTTTCTCTCATGTCTAAAGTGGAGAGCACATGGGCGCTCTCAGTGTGGATGAGACACTCCCGAGATGTCAGACATAGTACTTCTAAAGATGTCACTTGAAAGTCTCCAAAGGGTAATCAAGTGCTGATTATGAAAATCACAAAGTTGCTTGTGATGTTAAAATACTTGGGGGAAAGGCCTAGGAGACCCATGGTGATGTGACGTAGAGGCCAGCCCGCCGCTCCTCATCACTACACCCATGGTATCTAAGAATGAGGAAGTTCCAATGGGGATAAAGTCACGGCTTACTGTTTAAAAAACATGGGACACAGTGTGGACAGATTTCTCAATTTCTCCACACCATCTATGATAGTCAAAGAGTATGTGGCTTAGATGACATAGTATTAGATTTTTTCTTCAGTTCATACTCTTTTCCCGTTGGGGATCTGGATGGTTTTTTAAATCATTTCACTTATTGTAAATGAGAAGGTTAAAACACATAGGAAAACAAAAACCAAACCAACAGAAACAAACACCACTGAGGCATTTTCTCTGATCCAAGCAGGCAACCAGAATCACAGGCAGCCATGGAACTTGGAACATAAAGACCTAGGCAGCTGTGTAGCTAGGCAGGCACTGGGCTGTGAAGGTTTTGTGGAATAAATCTCTGAACAACTCTGTCAAGGTGCACATAGTCTCAAGGACAGCAAAGCTGATGGAGATGCCTGAGTGTCTTACAGAGCAACACCATAGAAATCAACTAATGAGTGAAGTTAAATAAACGACAGAGGCCATTGTTTTGGATTAGTTTCCATAGAAGCTGCAACAGGAGAGCCCCCAAATTCAAAATGGAGTCACTGGTCACCAAACCAGAACTAAGCTGTTATCTGACCTTGAGAAGAGTGGGAACCAGCCAGATTTTCCCAGAAGACCACAGGCATGACCGTGAAGTTAACTTTGCTTTAATCCTTACATGCTTTAATCTTTCCAAGAAGTAACCCGAACTAATCTGATATTATTTTTGTGGCTCTGTCTCCCTGTCACTGCCTTACAAGAAAAGTGACTCCAAAATGACCCACCCGTTTCTGTTCCTTTATTTCTATCCCTTTTCAGTTCTTTTCTATCTATAAAACTTACTTCTTCCTCTGCTCAGCTTATTGGAACAGTTGCTTTTTTTTTAATTGAAGAAAGTGAACTGTCTAATTCTATAATAAAAAAATAAAGCCAATTGGGATTTTCAAATTGTAATTTCAAGTTGTAATTCTGTCCTTTGTCAGAAGAGAGGATGAACAAATAAGCAAAAAGGAGTGGGCACGAATCATAGAGAAAGGACATCTGAAGTGCCAGCTGTGGGTTCGCTGACAAACTGTCACAGCTTTGGTGGAGAGCAGCGGCCTTGGTGTGGGCAACAGAGGAGCAGGAAGTAAAAGGACAAGAGCAGATGGACAGATGGACTACTGTCTACTGTCATTGATAGGTACCAGAAAACTGCTTTCTACTCTTAGACAAATGCCAGAAACCTCTTGTATATCTGACTCTGTTGGGAAGCCTGCCCCACAGAGGGTTCAGATGATCAGTTCTGCCATTTACCAGCTGTGTGACTTTGGCATTTAACCTTTACCTCAGTCTTTACATCTTCTTAGTGGGCTTGGTAACCATGCTTAGCTCATTGAATTAGTATGAATTATTTCTTATGCTGCCCCTGAGACTAGCAACACACTTAGCACAGGCTAGATATTAATACACATTCATAGGATGCTCTTAAGATATCAAGGTCAGCGTGATCCATTTAAATGAGTGAACTCATGAGACATAAAGTACTTTGGTCTAAAGTATAAGCTGATGAGATCAGCCCCATGCGCTCCACCATTCTGCAGATGCCGGAAGAGCAAAAGCATGGCTGTGGTCCTGATTTGGAAGATGCATGCATCTTCTGCATCAGTGGGCTGCTTGATGCTGAAGTTTGTTTCCCACTTTTCCACCTTATTTTGAAATGTTCATTTCCTTGTAAGCTGAAATGAATACCCCTTACATTTTTACTTCCTTTCCTTATCTGTGATGTGCTGATGTTTCCCCCTCCCCAGGCCACAGGCTTGATATGTTTCCTTTACATGATTTTTTTAATTGATACTTTTCAGTTAGGGTACAAAGAAATGTGTTTGTGATGTTTCTAAACTTACATATTATTATATTGCTACCTAACCACTCCTCACTGTTCGATTTCCATGTTTCTTCTGGAAATCTTCCTCCTTACACACTTCCTCTGTCCACTATCATGACCTATATATTCCTTTGCCTGCTGCGGGCATCACTCTTTCTACTTTTAAAGTCTCGTCTTCACAATGCATTCCTTTTTTTTTGATCAGATTTTCAGATCTTATGAAACTTACTCTGCGGATCCAATCTGAAAGCAAGACTTCAGGTTCTTACTATGTACTCTCATCCAACTTTACATATGCAAGTGTGCATTCTAATGGACTTGTTTTCATTTTGAAAATGGCACGCTGAGGCAGCAACAACGCGAGAATGTTGCATGTCTCCCGCTCAGGGAATGGCTCCAAGAGCACTGCGGAAGAAAGTGCTGTCAAAAGGTTTTATTCTTTTCTGCAAATGCTGAATGTTGAGAGAACTACTAATGTGCCTGCATTAAAATGGAAATATGCTGCCAAGAATCGCAGTTAGTTTCAGAAAGTTTTCCCTCTAAGTGGGTGGTACCTTTGGAAATCACTTACATTTATTTATTTGTGTGTTTGTGTGTAACATGATGCATGTGTGTTTTTTTGCATACACCAAGACTGTATGCAAATATCAGAGGACAACTGAGAGGGAGTCAGCCTCTTCTATATGTCTGAGAGATTGAACTCAGGCTGTTGGGCTTGGCAGCAAGTATTCATCCTAAATCTGGTTTGGATATTAGGGAAGAGGCTAAAGTAATAGACAAAGTCTATGATGGGTCTCCTTTGCTTTAGGGAAATATTCAAGAAGGAAAATTGTGGGTCTTCTATATTTAGTTCCATAAGCACCAGTGTACTAATATATTTTGTGAGATCAATTTTGAAGCAATGAGATAGGATTGATGGTTTAAACTTTACCACATAGACAACCATTACAGAGAAATGTTATTAAGTATCATGATAAAGACATCTTATCAAGATATGAGTCTAGCTGGCATGGTAGGGCACACTTTTAGTCCCAGCCCTCAAGTGGGAGAGGCAGGTTGATCTCTGTGAGTTTGAGCTAGCCTGATCTACATAGTGAGTTGCAGACCAGCCGGGAGACTTTGTCTCTAAAGGAGTAGGAGTGGGGATATTACTATAACCATATGTTAATCAAACTGGCATTGGGGGAAATTATTCTCATAACCTATTACCCTCTCTTAATGAACTGACAAACAGGGTGTCTACATGGGACTGACCTAGACACTCTGCATGTATGTTCAGTTGTATATTTTGGTGTTCCTGTGGGACTCCTAACAATGGGAGCAGGGCCTGTCTCCAACTCTTCCTGGCTTTTGGGATCCTTCTTCTCATACTAGATTGTCTTGTCTTGACTTAATACATGGGGAGGTGCTTAGTCTTACAGCAAGGTGGTATGCCATATTTTGTTGATATCTATGGGAGACCTGTCTCTTCCTGAACAGAAATGGAGGAGGAGTAGATGGGGTCTTGGGAACAGAGGAGGTAGGGAGGGAGGGGCTGAGAGGAGAGGAGGGAGGGAAAACTGAAGTCAGGATGTAAAATAAATTTGAAAAAGAAAAGAAACCAACTGACAAAACAAAAAAAAACTATCTCCCTCCCCGTTTATCAAATATCTCCTAAAAAATCTTCTTAAAGATCTTCTTTGCTTGCATTGTTGGCTATACTCTGCAGAAACCATCAATGTGTGTGCTTGCCTTCTCTTAATCTTGTCAGCACATTGTTAATTTGCTATTAGCCTACCTGCTTTACAGAGCTGATGTTGTAGCACAGCATGCTTTTTCTTCTCCTTAGTGATCCCATGAGACCGCAAATTGCTATGTAAGATAACAAGTGGCTAGGACTTGGCAGATATAATATTTCTGTTGTTTTCCCAGTTTCCATCGAGGTACTGTCAATCCCTAACAGCATGATAAACAGATGGCTAATTGCTACAGAGTTACGTATTGTTAATGCAGAAACTTGCCTGTTTCTTGGTGACATATGGTTTAAAAAATAATCATAGGTGCTTGTAAGGATAGTGCCAACCAAAGATTAGCTCGTAACAAATGGGAGGACACTCTGAATTACTTGTGTGTTTATGTTAGAGATTGCTTAAAGATGGAAATTTGATTTCCTAAAAGATAAGCTTAAGATAGAATTCTGTGCATGAGTTCCCAATGGCTGCTGTAACAAATGATCATAAAATGCATGACATAAAAGAATACAACAATAAAAATGTATTCTTTCATAGATCTTGAGACTAGAAACCCAAGGTCAATCTCTCTCTCTCTCTCTCTCTCTCTCTCTCTCTCTCTCTCTCGGTAAATTTTGTATTCTTTGGTGCTTGTTTGTGTCTGCCGTATGTTTGTCACATGGCTTTCTCTTGGGTATGGAATTCTCCTCTTCTAATGAGCATATAACTCATTGGATTATGACTACCTTGGTAGGACCCCTGATCACTTAACTAAATCTATAATTTCTAAATAAGGTCTCATTTGTAGATTCTAATAGTTATAAATTCAATATATATTTTTGGGGTTGGGTGAAAGCTACAATTCAACCTACACACCATCTTGTTAAAAATATTTCAGTAATATTCAGTTTTCTTGTTAGCAGAGCTATTCCACTGTAAGCAAACACCGGGATCCCCTTGTGTTCATGCTGAAAGTATATTTGCTTCAGTTAATGTTCACTCTGAGTCCTTGAACATAACACCTAATCCATGTCAACATACTTGGGTCCAAAACAGGTGTGTAGTTGACTTTTAAAAATAATACGCTGTGTAGCCAGTATTGGAAAGCCTTGGTATATAGGCTCTGAAGAAAATCAACATTCTGTGTCCTTGCTATGATTTACTCTTTTTAAACAGAAGTGGTGTGCATGATAAGAGGATGAAAATCACTGTTGCTGGGGTGTGATTTACATTAGTGATGCAGCTCCATATCAAAGATGTGCTGATCTCTGTCTGGTGCTCTGTCTAGGTTTACTGTGTGGCGGTTTTATTTTTGTCATATGAGAGCGCTGTTTCTGAACTTTGCCTTCTAAATGGTAAATGGTTTTGCTTCTTAGAGACAAACACTCCGTGCTTTTAAGACACTGGCTTTCAAAACAAGCATCCACTGAAACAAGAAATTACCCTCTCAGTGCCAAGTTCTTGGTTGTTTATTGTCCTGCAAATTTGTACGTAATTTTACAAAATGAACTCTATCCGGTTTAGTTTTAATAGCTGCCTGGTTCAGTTTGATAATAATTTCTGAGGTTTTATAGTCGTGTTCACACTAACTAGACAAACACGGTGAAGGATCTTAATATTAGATGCATAGCATTTGGAACATTTTGCCAACAAATGAAAAAAGTAACATGTAGATAGTCAAAAAATTAAAGATGGAATTTAGAAGGTGATAACCCAAAACCATTAACAAAGATATTATGTAGTGACAGTTGTTTTTGACCTCACTTAATTTTATTGTGAAGGATTTCCTCGGGAAACCTCTAATAACCCTTTTATTCTTTCTCCTGTTAAGCATGGCTTTTCTCAAGCTTGGTATAAACTCAAACCTGGAAGTTTTAAATGAAGCTCTGTATTTTCCAATAAAACTGACATATTTTCAAAACCAACTAACCAACCAACCAACAAACAAAAAACCCACAATTTCCCATGATTTTATAACTATCAGAATTTTATTTGTAGTTGAATTAAAAAAACAGTAACACTTCCTATTGACTATCACTTAAGGATAAATTAAACTCCAAACTTCCCATATAGCTTGGTTTCTATTAAGAAAAAACACATTTGGAAAAAACTATTTGTGACAAAATCAAGACATTTCTATCACTACCATGAAAACTTTGGCTATATTTGTGAAAACCACTACGCAAAACCTGCAGGTGTCGTCCCAGCTGCCACCACACTGGCACATAGACAGAGTGCATTTGCAATTTTAGGGGACAGTGCTTCGGCTACTTGCCCACCTACTTTCATTTTTTGACCATTTTCTGATATTTTTCAAGAGAAGGATGAGCATGTGATTAGGAAAACAGCAAAAACCTTATAACACATAAAGGTTTCCTGCTTGACTGAGCTGTTTTCTGGTCTCCCACAATAACTATGATGCTCATGTGGACAGCCTAGTCTGAGCTCTGAGCCTCGCTTTCTGTTAAAGACTACAAAAAGCTTCCCATGTACATTCAGAGTCCATAGCAGGGATAGACAGGGAGCTGTGGATTGACTGTGAGAGCAGCACGGAGGACCAGATAAAGAGCTGAGCAATACACGGTTAAACCTTGATTTAACATAGAGAATGCCTTATTCCAATGGTCCAGGTACCTTCTCAAACCCCACACTTATCAAGCTGCATCCTGAGCTTTTGCAGACAAAGCCATTAATTGGGTCCGAGAGAGCTTATCCAGGAAACTAAGACTAGAGAAGCATTGCATATTGAATGCTGGGGGGCTGCTGAGTCCACATGGGAGGGGAAAGACCTTCTAGAGAAGAGGAATTCTAATATGGAAATGGGTGTGACTATACTAGCATGATATAAATATAATTTTAATAAGTATAATAAATAAAATATATAATTTAATAATATAATAAATAAAATATTTTTGAAGGACTGGGCACTGGTAGGTATTTGGTTTCTATACTGTTTGTTGCACAGGTTAAAGGATGAACACAAAAAATTCCAGTTGAGATAGCACAGGAAGATGGATGGTTAAGGGGGGATTTTTATACTTCCATTTTTAGGGTTAATATCAATCAAACCCAGAGGAATAAAAGCTTTACAAAATTCCAGGTTTGGAGGGAAAGCATAATTCTAGGATGACACTCAGCTTTAAAAGCCTATGTTTTAGAAGGAGCAGCCACCTGGTGGCATAAGTAGCCTCTTGATGGGCAATTTCTTCCTCTTAAGTTCTCAACCAGAAGTCATGCAGGGACTCCTACTGGTCTAGGCCAGTCAGTCTGAAGCCCTAAAGGTTTCTCCTCATCTACAAAGTTCATTTTTCTTTTCCCTTGACAGTTAGCTCCCACCAAACTCTTACATGCCAAGCAGATTGTGAGTCTAGGTCTTTCTCTAATGGAATGTGTCTAACAGTAATATAAGAGCCACATTTACAATTTAAAAACTCTGCTGGTCACATTAAATAGGCAACAAGAAAGAGATGGATTCAAAAATTTCAAGTTTAATATTTTATTGAGCACCACATATTTAAATAGTTTATTTCAGCCTATTAACACTTCTTAATGAACTATTTTACAGTCTGTATTTTTTTCTTGTTTTGTTTTAAGTCTTTAAGCTCTTGCATATTTTATATTTATACCATATCTCATTTTGGTACATTCATTTTAATGGAAAATAATTAGGGTAACACTAGATACTATATAATTTATGGCTAAGTAGACTTTTCTACCCAAATTGCTTCAATTAGACTTAAAAGTTTACAATAAATAATCTGAGTATTTATTTTAAAGTTTTAATTTGAATCCCTTTAAATCTAATACAAAATAAAAATTCTGTTTCTCTGTCAGAGTCGATACATTCAGAGTGCCCAGCTGTCAGGTGTAACTGACAGCAACTGTGTGGTCCCTTGTGACATGGTATGGAGGGTGTATTTTTTAAGTGTTGTGGAGATGCATTGGTGTTCTAATTTCATTGTGTGGTCTATAGACTCTTGAAAAATAGGGCGCAAAGGGCTTCCACACCTAGAGGATAACAGCTATGCTGATGTTTTGATTTCTAGCTGACCTTGTTTCTTTCTCTTGGTTGGTTCAGCACTCTGAGTACAGAAGAACATGATGGCTGATCAACCTCCAACTCCTCAGGAACTTAAAAAAATGTAGTATTTCTTAGCTCTCAAGAAACTTATACTCTGAAACAAAGGCATCCCTTCTTTCTCTGTATTCCCCTTACCACCCGCAACAAGAACCACATTTTTTAGAACCACATTTTTATATTATGACTCTTAAATATAAGAACTATCTGATAAAATGTCCACATTGATCTGGAGATAAGCATACAAGCATCAGCATGCAAACATCGTGCACGGTGTACGTAATTGATCCAAACTGTTTTTGATTTTCTATTTATGCCAGGTTTGAATTGTGCTCTCTGAATTTCAAATACCTCTTTTTAAAAACAGGGAGATAATTTTTCTGAGACAATTTTAGGTTTTCTTTAAGTAGCTTCTAGAGTCTTATAATCTTACAGAACTAAGTCAAACTGTGTAACTCTGTGGCGTTTAAACACAAACACTTGGAAAGTATCATGTCAATATATGTAAGCTACAGCACTTTGAATCTTTGGGTGCAGTTTGTATTGCAATTGTGAGATTCACAAAAGCCTGAGATCGTCATACAAAAGGAAAAAGAAACATTCATGGAAATAAGAGTATTTATGACCCCCCAGCACAAACCCACAGCTTCTGTAACCCATTAACTTTGAAGGCCATGTTTCACCCAGGAAATAATCATAATTGATTCCAGCACATGGAACAGTTGTGCCATGCCGCATTCTACTGCACAAAGCAGCTCAGTTCATGTCTTTTAAATAGGAATACCTTGCACCATCAGGCTTCTAATTTGGATTTCGTTGAATTGGAATCTGCAGAAGTTCAGAGAAAGACTGTATTGAAATGCGCTTGAGGTTTGCTAAGAGAATAAACAGGAAGGCTTTTAAAAGCAATGGTTAATCCACTCAAGAAAACAAGCCATTGTTAAGGATGGAGAGCACATCAGTTTCTGTTAATGAACAAACAGAATGCCTATATGCTGTTAAGAAAGCCCTGTAGGGCATTTTAGTAGTGGAAGTTTCAGCCAGAGTTTGGAATTGAGCCTAGAATTGAATGCAATCAAGTTGTACTTCTTTTAAAATAGTACATCAGTGATTCCTAATTCAGGCCTGCCTCCTCTTCAATTAATCTTCACTAGTGAGTTATGATTGGGCATAACGGGAAGTGACAGTGTTACTTTCATACTGCAGAAACTAAGTGACATTAGTAGACAATGAATGGAAGGCTTGGGCGGGGTCTGGCAGCCTTACTGCCATCTGTGACTCCGAACGGCACTTTAATGTCAAGTCTTTTCTTCCTGGAGAATTTAAATGCGATACATAAAACATAAAGCAGAAAGCTTGCTCCGTCTGCAAGCCAACTTTTCCTTTCCCTTTTCCAGTTCTACTTGAATTTGAGTTAGAGAAGTGAAGGCAGACAAAGGAAGAAAAATAAAAGTTGAGAGAGATGACAACATATACCTGTCGTTTTTGTAAAAAGAAGACTCAAATGTCTAGATTTAATTAAAAAATCAGTCATACCAAGAACAGGAAAATCTCAAATGGGATGAAAAAAGGGAGATCAATAGATGCCAACTCTGAGATGACAAATGCTAGAATTATCTGGCAGAGATTTTGAAGTAGTCATTCAAAAAAGATTCCAATGGGCAATAACTGACATTTCTTAAAAAAATAAATAAAAATAGAAAGTGTCAGGCTAAAAATGGGACCTGGAGAACATCTTTTATACAGTCAACTCAATCTTAATATCTAGGAACTAAGGCTTTGATTTTAGTATGTGTAGTTTGGGATGTATCTGAAATCTTGTTTATCAACACCAAGTTAGATAAGGATGTGTGTTGTGAATTTTGGTCTATTTGACCTCATTTTTAAATTAAGGAGGCAGATCTTTTCAAAATCACCTATTCTAAGTTTTAAATGATGCAAAAAGTTCCTCATTCACATGCCATCCATAATTTTGTTTTGAAAACTAGAAGACAGGATAGACAGGAACTCTTAAAATTCAAGACTTAAATGGTCACAATGAATGATGGATGGGATTCTAGGAGACTTGGAATAAAATGTGGGAGTCTCTATTATTTCTAGTTAAGTAACTAGAAACTGGAGTATCCCACCAAGTCCAGTGGCATGGTAATAACCTGAATACCATGATGTCAGGCTCACTTTATTTTATCCTGGAGTTTCAATGAGTCAAAGGATCGTAAAGTGAACGTACATCATGGACTTTCTTTCAATCTCTTTATCATCCCCCAAGCAGGATAAGGATTTCTCCCACTTACCTCCATTAGTGGCCATTCTAGCACCCAAAATATGCTAGATAGAGCCTTTCATGTGTGGGTAAATATTAAGGAAAAGGTCAAATTGTTCTCTGCATTGTCCCTCAAAGAGATCAAAGATTGAAGGTTTTTCTTTGATGTCAAAAGGGTGCCTGAAAGTGGAAACACTGCTTTGTGCTAACTTTAACAGGATGGTTAATTTTGAATGACCATAGAATATGAACTTCTTGGGCATCTACCACAATGCTACCTAGTAAGTGCTCTGATTGTGAATGGAAGCATTTTGCCAGTTGAAAGCCAAAAGTGTTACCAATTGTCTCTCCCAATTTTTCATTTGTGTCCTTTGTACTTATGTGTATAATTCAAGTCCAAAAATGTGCCTGTTGCTAAAATGGGTTCAAGTAGAAGCAATGAGCACCCCTTGATGATGTATGTGGCCTTCAAGACAGACAGGGAAGGCTGGTCAGAGAGGTCCTGGCTATTTACAGGTCTGAGGGGCCGGATAGTTGCTCACTCAGGAACTGTTTACTCCAAAGGCTCAGGCAAGAGAATTGAGTTTCTTGGACATTTCTGTTGTACCATTATTTGGCCTGTGTGTTTTATCAAAATGAAGATTGTGATTCAGTCTAACTCCTCTGGCCTTACATCAATAGCACAGAATAGGATATTTACTTCATGACAAAGTAGTCTTAGAAGGGGGGCTCCAGAAGCAAAAAACCTTTTTTTGAGGATCTAATCCAAAGCCTTGCACATGGCAGGAAGCACTCTATTGTAGACTTATTTTGAGCCTCTAGGACTACCTTTGAAGGAGAGTTAAGAGGGGCATAGGTTAACTGGAAAAACCAAACAGCCTTCCTGAAATACTTGCTTCTTCTGAGAAGGAACAGCTGGAAGGGAAGGGATATTGGGTGGGTTTCTAACAGAGCCAAATAAAGGAACCAGTAGGATTCAGGGGCTCAGTAGAATACCCAAGCTTCAGTCCTTTTAGCAGACTTCTGGCTTCAGGCTTTTCCCACCCATAGTATATAAAACTGTTAAGTTCTGTTTTTCCATGGCTTGGTCTTCAGTCTTTCCTGGTCCCTCACTTCTTTGTTTGTGCCAGGGAATAAATTCAGCCACACCTAGTAACAACCAGCACCCCTACTATATCTTGATCTCTGGTCAGCAAGAAAGGAAGAATGGTGGGAAAGAGATTCAGTTTTAAAAGTCTGCATTCACAAGTGTTGCTTCAAAGATGATTAATTTGTTTTCCCCCTATAAACAATGATGCTGAGAAATGAAATTATTCAATCTGTTAGTATATGAACATTCATAATTGTGTTTATTGAAACACATGGTCATTTACTTGATGAAAATGTAATATTGGCTTTGAGATATTTTCATCTGTGCAGACTGTCATAATGATATTACTGTATTATGCTAATGGTCACTTTACAAAAATGAAAGTTATAAAATGCTAACAAAATGTTGCTGCTTTATACCATTTTTTTCCAGAAGAGTCTCAATGATATATTAAATCAATCACATTTACTGCACTGCTAGGGGAAATTTTACTGAACAATTATCTTAATTTAATACACTTTTTAGAAGACTTTGCCAGAGCCTGGCATGGCTTCTGTGATGTGCAGTTTTTCACATGGACATAGTCAGGCTCTTTCAAATCTGTTTATACCACTTTTAAAATACAAACAAAATTCAAACTCCTTCTGAACTCCAAAAGATATAATTTTTATAATTTTTTCTTAGAGGAATTTTGTGTAGGAACCATGAGCTTTAAATTCTAGGGTTTGTTTTTTCTTTGTTAAGTTTTTCCTCTGTTTCTATAATTTGAAACTGCTTAGGAAAATATGTATTCAATTATGCTTTCTTACTATTAATTAAGCTTTAAAATCTCAGTGACTTTTAGAACCCACACAAGTCAAATTTTCAGAAGAAAAATTACTTGAAGTGGAATAAATGTAAATACAGAAGTTATTTTAAAATTACAGAAATTATTATATTTTCTCCTTTTTACTGCTGAATATATGAGCAGAATTTATTAAATTGACATGCTATTATAAACATTCTCTTATTCTATGTGTTTCATACTTTTTTTTAAAGGTTTATTTTTTTAATTGTGTGTGCACATGCCCACCAAGGTCATAAGTGGTCTTCAGATTCCCTGGAGGAGGATTTACAAGTTTACAGGTGGTTGTTGATGTGGGATTCCCCTCTGTATGCTGTGAAGATCATTGGTTAATAAAGTAACAAATGGTGTCCAACCTGTAGACAACTGCATCCACAGAAAAACAAGAGAGCTTGGGAAGTAATTCGAGACACAAAATAACAGCATTATGCATGGCTTCTTGGTAGCAGCAATTTCTCAGGTTTGCTTTCTTTGCTAGAGGCAAGCACATCTCATTTAAGGGAGGCTTCCTGACTCAGCTTTAGTTGCGAAACTTTGCGGCTCTTTTAAGTGGCTTTGCCACCAAACACTTAAATGGTGTTTATGAATAGCCAACAGCATGCTTCTTGGTGGTGACAGGGACCTTGAAACACCATAGAGTTTTGTCAATAAACATGGCTCTGGCTGGTACCTCCACCATGAGGCTGGACTCTCAGAAAGCTAAGGAATGGACTGGATCCAGCCATCAAAGCCACAGCTTTAATCCTAGCCACGTCGCTTAGCAAATTAAAGACTAATGTGGTCAGAAAAAGAGATACACAGTAAAGATAGATACAAAGACAAAGAAACCTCTAAACAGTTTACAGTGTGTTTAAAAATATATATAGGCTTGGGAGAGAAAAGAAAAAGGATAAAATCCTTAAAAATAAAAAGAAAGAAAGAGAGTAGTTGGGTATGGTGGCACATACCTTTAATCCCAACACTTGGGATACAGAGGCAGGCAGATCTCTGTGAGTTCAAGAACAGTCTGGTCTACAAAGTGAGTTCAAGGACAGCCAAAGATACACAGTCTCAGAAAGCCAAAAATTAAAAAATAAAAATAAAAGAAATCAAGTTTAAAGCCACTTAAAGATGGAAAGTACACAGAGTATGGATATTGTATGTTATTGTGTTTTCTTTGAATGGTTTGATAGCTGAGGAAGGAACAACAGTGGCTAAAAGGCATTTTATTATAAATGCTGCTGGGTTAATAGAACATATATATTTTGAAAATGTCCTGGGTTCAAAATTTAAGTCAAAAGGTATGTTCCTTTGGAGAAGAGGTTTTGTTTTGGTTTCCACAGGAAATGAGAGGCTGTGGATTCATTCTGGATTAAGAAAAATAAGGTTTGATCAAGGAAGACCCCCTGAGAAATCTCTGATAGGAGTGGATGGCACAGATGTCTGAGTTCTACATCCAGAACAGCCTCAAGACTTCTGGCTGAGATGATCAAGCCTCAAAGAATATTCCAGCCAGGACTTGACCAGAATTCTAAATTTTCTTTAGGTCCTCATAAGATTATCAGCACCCCCAATCAGCAGNTAAGAAAAATAAGGTTTGATCAAGGAAGACCCCCTGAGAAATCTCTGATAGGAGTGGATGGCACAGATGTCTGAGTTCTACATCCAGAACAGCCTCAAGACTTCTGGCTGAGATGATCAAGCCTCAAAGAATATTCCAGCCAGGACTTGACCAGAATTCTAAATTTTCTTTAGGTCCTCATAAGATTATCAGCACCCCCAATCAGCAGGAAGTAGCCTAGAAAACTATGCCCACTTTCCCAAAAAAATGGATTATGGAATATGTTATAGATAATGGTCTGGACAAAAAGCTAAACAAAGGTTATTAGATTCAGAGTTCTTGTTTTTAAAAAAGGAGTGGGGAAGTGCTATGGGACAATGGGCTTCTATCCTGTCACTTGTATTATTTTTAATAAAATGCTGATTGGCCAGTAACCAGTCAGGAAGTATAGGCAGGGTGACTAGGCAGGAAGTAGAGGCAGGGTGATAAGAACAGGAGAATTCTGGAAAGAGGAAAGGTCAGTCAGCAGTCATTACCCAGACACAGAGCAAGCAAGATGTGATGACTGCCTCACCGAAAGAGGTACCAAGCAACGTGGCTAACACAGACAAGAATTATGGTCTAATATAAGTTATAAGAATTAGTTAACAAAAAGCCTGAGCCAATAGGCCAACCAGTTTATAACTAATGTAGACCTCTGTGTGTTTCTTTGAGACTGAAGGACTGCGGGATAGGAGGGACATAAATCTCAGTCAACAGGTTGTAAGCTGCCCAATGTGGCTGATAGGATCTGAACTCAGGTCCTTGAGTGAGTAGTATGAGCTTTTAACCACTGAGACTTCTCTCCAGCTCCATGCTTCGTACAGCTGTAATAGGAATATTATAGCTGGTTAGTGTATTAGTAATTTCTTTTTTTATCTTATTTTTCATGGAGCTTAGGGACAGTCTTCTCATTAAATTGCAAAGTTGCCAATTGCTATCTAACAGCCTTCACTAAATTAGATCATCCTGTTATCAACTTCCTTATTTATAAATTGAGATTAATCTTGTATCTCCCCCTCATGGTATAACAAAAACAATTAAGCAGATAAAATAATAAGTCCATGTATGACACATGTTATTTTGAAGAATAGCAGTGTACCAGTGGGCAAATCTGATCAATATAAGCAATATGTGCTAAAGTTCAATTCCTGAATTGCAATTTGGCTTATTATCTGAAACAATCTGTTTTGTTAAACGTGTACGGTATTAGTAATTACAAAACATTTTCCTGATTATTTTTATTGTTTGTATATTAATGTTTTGCTTGCACATATGTAAGAATGCCATGTGTGTAGAGCTCATGGAGGATAGAAGAGAACTTCAGAGCCTCTGGAACTGTAGTTCCAGAGGGCTATGAATGTGGTTGCCAGGAACCGAACCCAGGTCCTCTATAAGAGCAATAAGCTCTTATAGTTAGCTTCTGGGCCATTTCTCCAGTCCTTTTCTTAGTGATTTTTTAAAGTTGATGACTTCTTAGAATAGATATTATTCTATGAATTAACAAGCTATGTTGTCATAAAAGCTAAGTACTTAAAAACATAATCTATCAATGCAGTGATCCCAAATGATATGTAATATTATATATGAATAACTTTCATAGTCTTCAAAATTTCAAATGCATTGTAATATTTTTTGCTTAGATTTAGGTTCTTTTCATCTGGGACTCACTAAAGCAGTCTTCTTGTCAAAACCTGGATGCGGCAGTGGGATTCTCAACAGTCACTTCTAAAACCTGTGTTGCTGAGGGTGTAAGGACAAGCAAGGCTGGTGCATAATTTTATGCAACTGGCAGTGTAGAACTTCTCAGAAAAAAGGAGCCTAAAATGTGATGCTTTCTTGATTGCTTAATTGCCTTTCCTTCTGGCCTAGTGCCAGTTTCCAGTGTGCCTCTTTTTGACTGACACCCTGCTCTCTTTTTCTCCACTCACTCCAGGTACTTATGACATTTTTTTGTGGTCAGTTCTTACCAAGAGGACTTGGCACACACAATGAGAAATTCCTGAACAAAACAGAAGCCCTGCCAAGTGCTAGTAATTAGTTCTCTCACTATTGTCAGAGATCCAATCTTTTAAAATACCCCCCCCACACTTTATTCTGTTATTATTATATAGATTTGGAGACTAAAGCAAAAGAATGAAACAATTTTCTGGACAATCAGGCAACAAAATTGGCCTCTATTCTTCAATTTGCCTTTATGCCTTACTCCTCTGCCCATTGCTTGTCAGTTGGGGTGGGAGATGAGGAGCAGCTTATTAAGGGTTTCTATTATATTGGTTACCTTTGTAACTAGATGAATATTTTTATAGACTGTTCAATGAACGTGAAGCCTTAAGCAATGATATTTTTATTATTTTTTTATTTGTGATAACATGAATTCATCTATTTTATGCTTAAAAGGTGCAGGTAATTTGTTTAGGGTTGCAGCTTCGGATAACTTCTCTCCCAGTTGTGTGGTGAATTTACAACAGGTTAATGGAGAGCATTTAGGATAGCACCATCTGACACTCAAGTCCAGAATCAAGAAATGATCCCATACAAACCAGAGAGATTTAATAGCATGTCTCTCATATCTGCCTTTCCTTGACTTCCAGTCACCACAGATCTCCTGGATCCCTTCAACTGACCCCAATTTGTTCTGATCCCTTCATTTCCAGTGGAACCATAGTGACTTAAATACAATCTGGCCCCTGCCCCTTTCATCTTTAAAAACTCTCGAATTCCACCTGTATACTCTCAGAATAAAGTTCAAAGTGCCTGGCCATGCGCACATCACCCTGTGATGTGTAAGACTCATAGTTTACTTCCTCTCCATCATCTTCTGTGGCTTCTGATCATTCCCCAGGAGACCCAAACAGACTTGCAGTCGCTGTTCAGACATTCCTAGTACACACAGGCTTTTTGCTGGGCCCTTAACCACTCACTCTCATGCTAACAAAGAATGACCCAGACTAAAAGGTCAAGGTTCAGAAACTCTACATGGGACCAGCCTTGATGCTTCTCCTTACCCACATTTCCCTACAATCACTAGGACTACTGAGTCCTACTACAAGAGATTGTGCTTTGGGGAATGTTCTTTAGCCTTGCTTGGTCTCACTGGGGTTTGCCTCTGCTGGCCATGCTTAATGCACAGGTTCTGTGTTGTAGCTTTTTCTTCCTCTCTAGGTTGATGGCTGCTCTGGAATAGAACCTTTGTAATCTATTACAAGCACTAATTGATTACACAGGAGAGTAAAGACTCTTAGGGTGAACTGGCCTATCCATGAAGGTTAATGGCAAGGTGAAGTATAATGAGCTCAAGTCCATTTCAACTATGTCTACTTATTTATAAAATACCTTTGGGTCAGAGGAGAGTTTCCACTCATTTAAGAATTTACAGGAGAAAAATTAAGATGGCTAAAACAAATTAATTTTGGAGTTGAGGTTATATACTGATTTTTTTCCTACAGTTTAAATTGTGTCTATTACAATCAAGACTCAAGAGTGAACAGTGGACCACAGTTGCAGCCATGTCTATATAATACAGACCCTTCCCTTGCTACATAGCTGCAGTGCTAATGATGTACTGAGAGTCAGGCACCACAGCCCCTGTCCTGTGCCTACTGCCAGGGCCTACAGTGTTAGGGGAAGGACAGATAAGTCAGTACTGTGATAATGCCGAATTAGACATAGTGAGACGTGCCTAATCTTTACTGTGAGGGAGTAGGGAGTGTTCAAGGAGTTCTTATCAAAGGTGAGTTGTACACTACACTCGTAGAGGCCTGAGGTGGGGAATGGGCAGTGTAGGGTAGGGCTCAAGAGAAACCAGTGTGGCTGAAATGCTGCGGGAAGGCCAAGGCTGAGAGGAGATGTGGTTGGGAGATGGGCAGAATCCTTTATGCAAGGCTAAACCTTTCAATGGCTTTCACGTTAAAAATATCAATGATAGCCGTTTCTTGCATTGACTTTCCTTGTCCAAAACTTCAAAGTGGTATCCTTTGAGGTACATTTTGTTAAAATAAACAAAATAATAACTGTGGAGCCTCCAAATTCCTTCCGAGATTGCTTTTGAGTTCTGAAGCTTTCTTAATTGGATTGATTCTCTGGGGCTGCAATAACAAATTACCACGAATTTGATGGCTTAAAGCAGCAGAAATTACTCCTCCTGTCCAGAGACTGGAGACCTGAGCTCCCAGCAGGGTCTTTTTCCCTCTGGAGGCTCTAAAGGGACAATTCTTCTGAGTCTTGGAACCTTTTCTGACTTTCTCTGCCTCGTGGTGGTGGAATTTCAATTCCTCCTCCTCCTTCATATGCATCATGGCCACACCACTGTCTTCTTATACCTCAAATTTCCCCCTCCCACCTTCCCATAAAGGGACCAGCCATTGAATTTAGGAAAGAATTTAAATCAATGATATCTCATTGACTTTACACATCTTCAAGGGTCCTATTTCAGGGTACCAGTGGTTAGAAATTAAACACATCCTTTGAGACAAATATAACTGAAGCCAGGACCCATGGTGTCCATTTCGAATGAGGACTTTCTCTTCACTTGACACTAGCAGTTGAAGTAGAGGCAAGTGGGGGCAAAGAAAGAGAAGATTTTGATTCGGCTGGGTTGTAATAAAGGCCAAGGAGTTCTGCAGTGGACAATAGGTACTCATGTACTAATGAGATATATCTATTACTTCATCTGGGAAGATAAATATTATCATTATAGAGATGACCAAGCACTCTAACCTGTCAGCAGCATTACCCCCAAGCAAGGTTTTATGACATTGACAAAGTACAGATTTAAAAGAGGGTATGCAGGGGCTCCCATACTAAATTCACATGTCATAAAAAAATAAAATTCCAAATATGTCATTCAACTGGAGATGCTATGATTTTGTTGAGAGTGAATCTTTCTCGGTGAATCTGGGGTTGTGTTCATGCACTTACCAATCTCTCTAGGAGTTTAGTGAGGATCCCAAAAGAGGGATAGGGACTTAGGTAGTTGGTAGAGATATCTATGAGAGCCCCTCAGAAGTCCAAACGTGGCAGTGTACTAAAGGGAAGAAATAATTGAAAAGCAGACATAAAGGGCAAAGAAAGACAGCCATTAAAAAGTCGAATTGTTGAATTCTGTAGAATTACAAGGATATTTTTACAATACTCAGTGTATTTTTAGATAGCTTCTTTCATAGACCCTAACATAAAATGCATCACAGGAAAGTACAAAGGAGCAATAGTCTTTTTCTTTTTTATGAGATCCTGGCCGTAGGAAAAGAAAAAGATTCAGCCAACAGTAGGAATTTGTTCCACCTAGCTCTAAATGGAAATCACTTTTTAAAGAGGTTATGAAAAAAATGTAGCCAAGCTTACAAACAATGTAACGTGCTCAGTGCAGAGTTTGATCCATGGGGCTTTGGCCAGTGAATCGTTATTCCTGCACTAAGAGGTGGGTGTTTGTGTGTATTGTTCCTGGTGACACATAAGTTGGAGGGAAGAGGACATGGTCGTTGGTAGAAAAGACACCTCCAATACTTTGATTTATGGACTACATCAACTTTCTGTGTTGGCAAGGGACATTAAGGTACATACCTAAGAGCGGGCTGTAGATATGTAAGGTCAGGTGGGTAAAGGGCTTTGAATGTCTTCTAGAATGCTCCAGGCAGCTGTGACACGTGGCACAGGTTTCCACTAAAATCTTCAGGGGAAGAAGCAGTGTCTCATTCCCTGGTAGCCAAAGTAGCGGCTAATCAATGGCTTTTCTAGCTTACTTAGGTTGCCGCAGCATTCTCCCTGTTAGTATCTACTATCACCCCTTAAGTCCCTTCTTCTTTGCCTTATCTAGAATAGCCTGCATTTCTTCCAGTGGCCCAGCTTGTGTCCTTATACAGATCTGTCCGTGTACCCTGAAATTATCCTGCACAGCTCCAAGTTTGGAGAGATTAAGTGACTCGTTCATTTGGCTTAATTACAGAAGCATGTTGAGAGTCCATCTCTCCTACTCATTGTGTGAGCACCACTTTCTAGATGGATACACCACTGCCTCTGGGCTTGTGTTCTATAGTATGCATTGCCTGTATGATTCCTGTACTTGTAATTATTTTATAAAATGCTATAAACAAAAAAGTATCTCTTTGTAAACTGGTTTTGTCACCTGAAAATTTTAATAGTTCTTGAAAGAACTCCTTGAGAATTACTTATTCATGAAAGTTTATCAATAACCAGACATATAAAATTAAGATGAAAACAAAATAAATTGGTTAAGGTATTTTTGAGGCTTCTTATTATGTAGAATTTGATTCTTTTAATTACTTTTGACTCAGGCATTAATAGTCTTTTTTTTCTTTTCTCAGCTCTGGCTTTGTATGTAAGGTGGCTTGATAAGAATCTTCTATTAATCTCAGTACTCAGGGAGGCAGAGGCAGGCATATTTCTGTGAGTTCACTGCCAGCCTGGTCTACAAAGTCAGTTTCACAACAGCCAGGGCTGCACAGAGAAACCCTTTTTGTGAAAAATAAAAACAAACAAACAAACATCTTCTATAGATCTCATTACCTAATACTCCTCTTTATAAACAAAGTTTAAAAGCAAGCTTTTACATCAGAAATTTATAAGAAGGTGACAATTCTTTTTTTATTTAAAAAAATATTTTCATTTCTTATATCAACCCCAGGTCCACCTCCCTTCCACTCTTCCATGCTCCCCCTGCCTCCTTCCTTCCCACCCCATCAGCTCCTCAGAGGGGGTAAGGCCTTCCTTGGGGAGTCAACAAAGTCTGTCATACCAAGTTGAGGCAGGACCAAGTCCTCCACTCGTATCAAGGCTGAGCAAGGTATAACACCATAGGGAATGGGCTCCAAAGAGCCAGTTGTTGTACCTGGGTTAAGTCCTGGTGCCACTGTCACCCCTCCAACATATTAAGTCATATAACTGTCAGATGGTGACATTTCTTACACAAATCAATATAGCAACTAAAGTGTTTTGGTTCTGGGTTCTTGAACCATTTGGCAATGGCATAGAAAATCGTCTCTCTTTTTTTTCTCCAATACATTAGATGTGTGATTTGCTATTTTGCCTGCCCTCTTTTAAAATAACTTCTTCCTTGGCAGAATGGGAGTAGTCTGTCATCGTCCCTGTGATTTTCTTGGTGATGCTGGCATCCTGTAGACAGATTGTGAATCTCAATATACACATGGGCACCACCATCACAACTGCCTTGGAGATGAAAATGAGATGCCAGTAAGTATAAGAGACATCCCAATGTTCCAATGTGATAAAAGAATGGGACAAATTGATTAAAATCTGTAACCCAGTGCTTTGGTAAGACTGAATGTAGGTACTACATGCTAGGTAAGTGCTCTGCCATTGAGCTTTATGCCCAGCATGGCTTGTGGCATAAAGTCACTAGTGTTCCAAGGTAGATATTTGCTTAAACTGAACTTGTACCTCGTGTATTCATAATGTTAGAATTCAGGATTTAGTTTGATGCTGACATTTGAGAGTTAATTTTATATATAGCACACACCGTTTAATCTATCCTTGACCTCAGCCAACACTTTTCTTTGTATCACTGGCCAAGTTACATCTAGAGAGATGACACATTCACATGCTTAGTGAGAATTCTCCTACCTTCCTGAGTACTTGAGGACTCCTGTGATATTCATGTATGAGGAGTCAAGTTTTGGTAATAAAATTAGTAAACCAAACCAAACCAAAACAAAACAAAAACAAAAAACAAAAAATCAGTATTGAGAAAATAAGGCACAGAAAGTAATTTACTTAAGGGAAAACTCTCTATTTCTTCTGCGTTTTGTTTTTTAACTTAAGCTTTTTCCTAACTGGTACCTGCTCTCTGAACAGTTGGCTAAGGAGAAAACCCAGCCTCGCAGCCAACAGGAACTTGCTAATATGAGATAATGTGATAGGAAAGGAAGTAACACAGAAAGAGCGTGGCGCCTGGCAGATGTGTTTCCATCTGTTGCTTAAACTTACTTTTCTTTCTTCCAACCAATTACGCGGTCTGTCCAGGGCCTGGCAAATACTGGGCTATCAGTTAATATTGACTCCTGTTTCCTGCTCTCACTCTTGGCTTAGATGAGGGACACTGGGTTGAAATGATTTCTCCCTTACAGCTTGTTCACAATTGTGAAGGTGGGTGTACTGACTGGATGTTTGTGTTGCTACCCATTTTGTATGTATTAGGAGGTGGGGATTTGGGGAGATTACTAGGATATTAATGAGATGATGAAAGAGATTGGAGAAATCCTCTGCCATGTGAGGATACAAGTAGTACGTTTGTAAATACATAAAATGGAAAAGTGTTCCTCACTAGGGAATCTGCCAACACCTCGATCTCCTCCTCCTCAGCTTCCAGAACTGGGGGAACTTAATTCTGCTATCTATAAACTTTTTAGCTTATGTTCTTTTGTTAAAGCCGTATGAACAGACAGAACTAGTGCAAACTTCATATTTCCTACAATCTTAAATCCATGTGTTTGTTTAAATAATATCTACTGAGTTGGGGAAGTGAATCGGGACTAGAATGGGTATGTAATACCCTAAGATTGCTGTGAAGAGCTGCTTCTAGTTCAGTATGACTTTAGGGTGACGGCAAATTTTCTAGGGGCAGAGGGTAAACATCTACAAGGATTCTGTGTGATTCATCACAGCCCTGTGTGTGGTCCCAGTGATCCTCTAATTCACTGGGAATGACAGGGTTTTCCCTGCTACTCTGCTTGTCTTGTAAGTATTGAGACAGGTGTTCTGGAGTGCACGACAACCATCATAGATTGCTTTTAGCTATGACTGTGCAAAAACCCCTGAGAATTCCTGAAAACATTTGTGTCACACTTGTTTAACCCTGGAAGGCCATAGATGGTTATGTTGTCCATAGTTTTTTCCAGTGACACAGCTGACTTCTGTTTCTAGTTCTCTTCCCTAAAGTCCTATGACTTTGATCAATTTACTTAATTAACACTTTTGGTTTCACCATTTGTAACATGGGGCAATGATCTGTCTTGCAGGGAGTTCAGGAGGATGGAAAGAAATATGTATGCAAGGTGTCTGGCACATAGTATGCACTAAATAAAGGGAGGTGCAATTAACACTGACAGACATGACATTTTAAGAGTTCCAATTCTGCATCGTTAGCTCATCTGTCTTATTGACACCTAATCAGGAGTGTTTCTAAAGTGTGAGCCCTTATTTATGACCCAGTAATTCAATTGTCTACTTCAGTTCATTTTCTTTAACCAAACTGAAACTCGCTCCCTTAGCATGATTGATTTTGCCAGAGTGAGTCTGCATCTCCCACATAGGACCTCCATCTGCTGCTCAACCCCATCTGTTCTTGCCTCCAGCTGATCCAATCTCATAACCACTTGGTATAGAGCCATCAGGAAAAAAAATACTCTATCACGTTCTGATGTCCTGAAGAAACCTCGAGAAATATTCAGCATAAATATTTTGGTCACTTGGACACCCTAAAGTCTCAGTAAATTATTTCAAGAGAACCGGGGAACATGCCATATGGTGGTGCCGCTGTGTGAATCAGATCATACTGAGGTCATATGACAGTAAAACCCTGTGCCTAGTAGAGTGATGAGCATAGCCTAACACTCTAGGTAGAGAGGCACTGGGCTGAAAGCTGAAAGGCTCTAATGATGTCTCCTTTTATTTCATTAGGCATACTCATCATTTTTTACATTAAAAGTTATGGTAGCTTGGGCAACTGGAGAGGCTGGGACATTTAACATTTTAATTATGCTTTCACAGACAATGCTCTGGGTGGTATTCATAGGAGCTGATGCATTAACGAAGAGAGGGTTGCCCTTCTGTGTGGTATAGCCCAGGGCCACAGCAGCAGCAAGAATCATCCCACATGGTCAGCCTGTTGCTTATCAACTGCCAAATGTTGTGAGATGAACATTGCCTTATTGCTCTCATGTATTTTATCAAATTAAGATACCATTTATTATATGATGCCCGAAAATTTTATAGATGAGGGAATTTAAAAGATTTTAAATGAAGCTCCTAAGTCCTATTTAGCCAGCAAACAAGGTAGCTTAACATTGGTTATTATTATTTTTTTTGTCCTCCCTAAAACCTGTATTAAATTTTGGCTTTAATAGACTAGCCCTGCAGTGACTGTAATTCTATGGGAAATGTATTAAAGCCCTAGAATGAATTTATACACTTTATTAGTTACTTTTCTCACTGCTGAGGGAAAAATACCTGAGAAGCAACAACTGAAGTAGGGAAGTGTTTATTCTGGCTTACAGTTCTAAGGGATACAGTTTGTTATGATGGCGGCTAACTGCGTTACACTACAGTCAAGAAGCAGGGGGAAAGCAGGAAGTAGGGTGTAGGAGGAGGGCCCACTTGTTTGTCCCCTGGCTGCCCAGCTAGCTTAGACCCGAAATAATCACACAGGAACTGTATTAATTAAATTACTGCTTGGCCCATTAGCTCTAGATTCTTATTGGCTAACTCTTACATCTTAATTTAACCCATCTCCATTAATCTGTGTATCACCACGTGGCAGTGGCTTATCAGCAAAGTTTTGGCATGTCTTTACTCTGGTGGCATCTTCACAGTGTCTCTCTCTCTCCCCGCCTTTCTTCTCCCATGCTATAGGCCAAGCCGGTTCTTTATTCATTAACCAATAAAAGCAACACATAGACAGAAGGACCTCCCACNTCTTAATTTAACCCATCTCCATTAATCTGTGTATCACCACGTGGCAGTGGCTTATCAGCAAAGTTTTGGCATGTCTTTACTCTGGTGGCATCTTCACAGTGTCTCTCTCTCTCCCCGCCTTTCTTCTCCCATGCTATAGGCCAAGCCGGTTCTTTATTCATTAACCAATAAAAGCAACACATAGACAGAAGGACCTCCCACACCAGTAGGGTGGCTTTATGACACCTCAAGGCTCACCCCTGGTGGTCTGCCTCCTGCAGTGAGGCCACACCCTGCCCAAGGAGCACCAGCATCTAGGAACTGAGACTTTGAATACCCAAACTCATGGGGCTCATTTCACATCTAAATAGCACACACCTAGCACTGTTCTAAGAGAGCATAATTTCATATCACAAATAAGTACACTATATTTATCCGTCCATTATTTTTTTCACTCATCCCTTCATTTTCTTTCAGTGGTGATCTAAGCTAATAACTTTTTCCTCCTCCTGTATAGGTTACGTATTTTAAAAGTATAGCTCATATCAAATCACAGGAGGCAGGAAGGAACTCTCTTTCTTTTCTTCTCCCCCTCTCTTACTTTTTCTCTCCCTTATTCCCTGTCTCCTTCTCTCTCTCTTCCTGTCTTCATACTCATCCTTTCCCTGCATCTGTTCCTGTTTTTTCTCCTCCTTGGTTATAAAGTTTATATCTGTTGATTTCCATTATCCAGGGATTTGGATTTGAAGTCTCAGTGGGGGGTCTCTGATTAAATATTTGGAAAGAGACAACAAATGACTAATTTAGAGCCATCAAGTTAGAATCTGCTGTCTGTGGACTGTGTACATAAAATATTAATTTTTAGTTTTATTTTTACTGGCCTATACAAAACTTTAAATAAGTGGGAAATCTTGATTACTATAAACTGATTAAGTGGTAAGGAATGGTTTAAGTCAAAATAATATCAACTAGGATATGAAATTGTGAGATTGTTCTCATTAAAGAATCAGGATTATCATCTCTAAGTTCAGAAAGAAGATAGGATTATGCTACTACAAAATTTAAATCACCATGGAATTAGATAGAATTTCTTCATTATTTATAATTCAAAGATCAGGAAAAAATCCAATTACTCCTTTTATGTTTCTATTGAAATGTTTCTTAGTTTTTTTGTTGTTGGTATTTCTCTAAACCTTCATGTGTCTGGACGATTGTGGAACTCATTCCAGTCAGTAAATCTTTGCTGGTCCCAGGCTCTTTATCTATATGACTTTAGTACTCCCCTACAAAACTAAGAGAGAATGTCAAAGTGGCCACCACAAGGCTCCATCAAAAGTCTAAAGAATGCATATGTGTAGGTCTGGGTGAATTTCTCTCAGATGTGTGCGGACGCCTCAGGAGGCCAAAGAGGGCGTGGAATTCTTAGAGCTGAACTTCGAGGTGGTGGTGAGCTGTCCTATGTGGTTACTGGAAACTGCACATAGGTCCTTTGAAAGAGCATCAAGTGCTCTTCATGACTGACCCATCTCTCACATCCTGACCTCCCCTTTCGCCACCTCCAGTACTCTGTTCGACACCTAGAAAACTTTCCTTGGCCATGGTCTCAGAGTCCTCTCTACTCCAGCCACTTGTTAAGTGGTGAATTTCTTCTGATCTGCCTATCTTCCATTTGTTTATGAATTAAGTACACAGTACAACATGCCCATGTTTGCACTTAGTGAGTGTGTGGTTTCAATTACTTCTCATGTCCCCCCAAAGTCTTCTTTTTTTCTATAACATTTATTTTAAATTTTAAGGTAAATTTAAGGTATAGTATTATTATATTATAGATCTTTCTTTTTAATTAATGATAATCCTAGTTTCTCCATACAAATCTCGTGTTTGAAATATTAAATTATTCTACTTACAGCATTATTTAAAACTTTCTTAAGGTTTACTCAACATGAATTAAAGTGTTGGATGCAATTACAATACCAAACAAGTCACTTCTCACTAGAGAGGAAGAACTTGTTTTAATAAGCTATTGGGTCAATATTCCATTAACAATCAACCCAGTGCTACTGCGAACACTCATTGGAGCCCTGCTGAGGGAACATATAACTGCATAAACTCATAGAGACAGATACAAATACACTGGTTCCTCTTTCAATTTTCCTTTAACAATGGAACATAGGAAATTGAAGCAAGAATTATTTTTGTTTCAAAGGATAAAAGTAAACTTAAGTATCAAATACCAATAATTTAATTCCTTTGAAAAATAAAAAAATGTAAATATTAGGTACATAAAATTTTATTTCCACTTATCTCTCTAGATTCCTATTAATATAAAGTTCCAAATTTAATGAGAAAGTAGAAAGCAAGCCAGAAGGGATTTTTACTGAGGTAATGTTTTGAGATGACTTTTCCTAATATGTTTAGGTCACCTTTTCTCTGTCTGTTCGGAGTATTCGCAATGTTTGGAGAAGACTATGTTACAGTGAGGGTGAGGTGTTGCTTTCTTTTGTTAGACTGGAGCTGAGCACACCATGCTCTAGTGTCATATCCCACCTCTGAAGAGGATACGGTCTACCTTAACAGTCACTATCTAGGTAAAGGCGTTATCAGGGTAACCAAGCACTTTCAGACTGGGGTTTATTCCCACATAGTAGGAGGGAATTCATGTTTGGTGCTATAGACCAAGTCAAAAGTCTGTGACTGGGGAAGTCTTAAGCATCTGTTGGGAAGTTACTGCTGCTGTTTTTCTGCACATACAACAATGTCATGATTAATATATGTAGTTAATATATGTAGTTAATCTAGTCTAAAAGAGGAACCAGCAAGCACAGCTGAAGTTCATCAAGCAACAGGCAAAGGGAGAATGAAAGAACTTTCTGTGGACTGTCATTGGTGACATGCACATGCCATTTTTTCCTTCCTCTGTGAAATTTAATGGTGGGTGCAGAGTCCATATTGTCTTACTTTCCCGACAAGTAGGGCTGAGAAGAATGAGAAACATTGAGTTTTTTGAATCCCTCTACCTTCAGCCACAGTAACAAGCACACTTGTCATGGGCTTGAATGTATTGTCAAAGCTCAGAAGATGTTTAGAACTTCGACATTAAAGCTAAGCTCAAGAATTGAGCATCTCGGTCCCTATCATCCAGAGATGCACCTATCTCTACTATTGAAAGACAAGGAGAAGGGAAGAAATTCTAATTTCTATGATAGTTTAATCTACAATATGAGTTTAAAAATGCTAGGACTTTGAAAGGCATCATTTCAGTGTTTGTAATAAGAGAGACAACACAGCTAAAGCACCAAGGGTTTCAGCAAGCTCCTCAAAGTGAATTCCCACTAAGTGAAATCTTGAGACATGAAACGTACAATGTTGGCATGCACACTCTCTGGATACTGAATGAAAGGCTTGCTGGTTCATGCAGATAAGCCATCCCCATTCACCTTCCGAATGCCTTCAACTTACAGGGACAGTAGGGTAAGCCGCTCCCCTGCCAGGGAATTGAGAAAGTTCTTACTTCTATTGAAAGCTTGCTGCTCCTTTCATTTTCCCTTTAAATATAACAGTCACTGGATTTTACAGATTAACACACAAATATCAAACTAAGTGGAAGAAAACTTTCCTACTTCTCCCTGTTTTGTGGGAGGTTTTGGCCATGCCAGTATTTTCTTTGTTTTAAGCCATTCGCCTCTGTGCACACTCAATAGCTTCAATGATTTTTCAGCCTTTGCTTGCAAGTAATTGGTATTGATTTTGCAGGTTACTTCTAATGTGTTTAGTTCCTGAAAGAAATTTAACTGTACCTCACTCATGCTCTAGTCCTCAGAAGAAAACAATATTTATAACCAGGATAAATGGCATTGTTATCCACCTTCCTTAGGCAAAAATTAAGGATGTTGGATTTCTTCAGGGCATGGGAGTTTCCTAACTGAAGGTTTGGGGATATGCGTTTAAGCTCTCCATTATTTCAGTTTAATGTGCTGATCTATGAAGTGTAGTGGTTAGTAGTTAATACTCCTTATTCTATAGGAGTAAACAGCCAAGGCATCTCATTTAAGAACAAGGCCCCAGGGAGTGCCGAGGAATAAGTCTCCCTCTTAGATCAGCACACTCAACTGGCTCAGTCATTAACAGCAATGGCACTAATAGCTTCTAGCAGTGGGGTGCCTCCTGGCCATGACTGGGTTTTCTGCCAAGGTGGCTGTTGAGGAGCTGAAGCCTCCATCATGGAGGCAAAGAACCCAGGAGGGGAAGAAAAGGCAAAATGGAATGAATGAATGAGACTTAGAGAAAAAAGTCACAATTTTCATATATATATAGTGAATATATGTATAAATGAAAATATATTTGTATATATAGTGTGTGTCCATATATAGTATATTTAATACATACATATATGTTTCCTATTGATAGTCATCACATCTATCTATCTATCATCTATCTATCTGTCTGTCTGTCTGTCTATCATCTATTTTTATTTATATCCTATTGGTAAACTTCAATTTTTCATTTTGAGGCTTCTATTTAGTTTCCTGTTGGTGAAAGAGTCTGGATAATAAGGTTCCTTGCAGCAGAATCCTTTGGTCAGGAACAGCTAGTAAAACTGATAAGTAAGGTGGATAAAGAATTAATAGGCACTGTCATTGCATCTGGTTAGTGTGAAACCATTTGGAAGGTTTGTTAAATGCACAGCACAGCACACCAAAAATATATGTAGTGTTCAGATGAAACTTTTCAGTGGGAACATGGTGGGGCTTAGTACAAAGAGTCTCTCAGGGTTCATTCAAAGAATTTTTATCACTGAGACTATGATATGAATGAACACTTTGAATGAGCACTTCATTCAAAAACTGTGCTTGTTATAAGCATTTGAGATATATATCTGCTAAACTGACACATGAGTGTGCCCTTTTGGTTTGACACAACCAACAGTTCTGTGGTTTTATTGCTTTTTTAAAGCTCATGAAAAGCTGTGTGTTTTTCCTGTTTTCTTTATTTCTCTCT
>LOJH01001193.1:4229-25236 GCA_001685095.1 Ellobius talpinus
CTTCCTTCCTTCCTTCCTTCCTTCCTTCCTTCCTTCCTTCCTTCCTCCTTTCTTCTTTTTCTTTAGAAAACAAAACAAAACAAAAGCAAAACACACACACAAAAAAAAACAAAAACCAAAACCCACCAAATACCCCTTCCTCGGCCCCAGAACACTGAACACACTACACCTGTACCTATGAAACAGGGAACTCTGGGGTGCAAGGCATTTTCCCCTTTGCTGCCTGCTCTTTTTAAATCTCCTCCTGCTTGGCTTCAGCAGCAGACATATGCACCCTGGCGCTGGGGCACAGCGCTTCCTTCTGTAGCCCTCAGGAAAGTGTTGGTCAGAGGAGAAGGCCTTTGGGGTGGTTTCTCCTCCCAAGACAACAGCTTATCAGATTGGGAACACCTCTCCCCACCATAGGACTAGGGATCGACCCCAGAGCCTTGTACAGTTAGGCAAGCTCTCTATCACTCACTGAGTTGTATGTAACCCCAGCTACACCTGTTTCGTTCTTCAGCTTGGCTACTGGCTCCCTCTGCATGTCAGTTCGAAGGCTGTGTGTGACATTTACTGTGTGCTTGCAATAGCCTCCTGGGGCTTTCTGGCCACGCAGGGCGGTGTCTTTCTGGCTAATGATGAGATGGTTTGAAGCCACTTAGATGTTAGGTCTCCATTTGGTTTTCCAGGTGATGCTGTGAGGGGAGGCTTGCTGGGTGATATCTTAGGGGGTTTACTAATCTCTTCACAGTTTATTTAGCTAAAGGAAGAGGAGGTTCTTTGCATTTTCCCAGGCTTTCATGATAGAGAGCTTTAACAGTTATCTTAAAAGGTATTGCCATTAAATAGCGACAGGACTATAGGTCAGGGAGGACGGTGGGAGCCAGGGTGCTATCCCTGTGAGTTAGGCCCCACTTTTTTTTCATTAGTCCTCTTAGTTTCTAAAATCACTGTGAATAGATAAGAATCACTTAATTTTCTTTGTATCCATTTCCTTGTTTCTTCAGTAGAGCCACAAGGTTGAAATGCAGTCCTTAGGATTGCTATATGAAAAAATAGAACTCAGCTGTAAAGCACTTGCCTTGTAAGAATGGAGACTTGAGTTTGACCCCCTAGAACTCACACAAAGAAGTCAGCTGTGGCAAGTACTTATAACCCAACCCTGTGGAGGTAGACACTGGCAGGTGCCTGAGGTGTGCTGGCCAGCCAGCCTAGTCTAGTGGCATATTCCAGGCCAAGGGGAGAACCTGTCTCAACAAAGAATGTGGCCACTGCCAGAGGAACAATGGCTCAAGTTGTCCTACACACACACACACCACATACTCACACATATATAAATAGAAAATGAGGCCAGGGCAGGCTGTCTTTACTGATCCTTCAAGTTGGTAAAAATCATACATGTGAATTGTCAGGAAATGGGAATATTTGTATATGTGACACCCAGCTAGGAGTCATTGCCCTCCAACACAAGGCTCAGTTTTATTAGTTTCTCCTCTGTACTTGTAAAGGGAGTTCACTGAGGTGGAGTGGTGCATCCTGGGAGCAGGAAAGGAAAGGAAATTCAGTGCCTCATTATTTCTCCAGTGCTAAAGTAGTCGACATCTTTTTGTTGTTATTGCTAAACTTTTGGCGTGTGTGTATGTTAGATGCAGGTTTCATACCAATTTTCTTTAAAGTTGCCTTTTATCTTCAGTTTGATTGGAGTATTTCAGGGAAGCTAGGTTTCTTGTTTGGCTCTAGAACTTTGAAAATAAACAGAACTTTCATGTTTTTGAATAGCACTTTGTGGGCTGAACGACATCTGGAAGAGGTTATTCTCCTGGTAGGCGGAAGAAATCTCACAATCTTCTGTCTTCAGAGAACACAGCACCTCGTCACATTGCTTCTAGATCCTTGAAACGGAAGACCTGAGGATGGTGTTGCTGGGTCATCTCCTCTCTGTTGTATATCGAACATAAGTGCATCTAACACTAAAGATTTCTGTGGCTTTTGAAAACAGAGCCAAACGTGGTGGTCTGGGGTTGCCGACTTTCCTCTGAGTCTAGACTTCTTTTCCAGGAATCCTATTTGAGTTTTGGCAACATACTCTTAAGTTTTGATTTGTCTGAGACGTCTTTTCTTGTCTTCTCTAAGACCAGGCAGGCACATGTGTGTCTAGGATGGTAATCTAATTTTTAACAATAACTTCTGCCCAGTTTGAAAATTACAAAATTGAGTTTATTCCTGGCCTTGTCTTTTCGTATGGATGGTATAGCAAAATATGAATACTTTCATCTGTAAACTTTTTATCCCAGATGTTTCTGGAATAAAAGGACCTCCCGTGGTCTTTCTTCCCCTCTCCTAATTCCATTTCTCTCTTGAGCCTATAGGAAAGTTGCAATTACGGCACAGAGTGTGAAGAACCTTTATCTCAGCAGTCAGTTGAGGGTGATTTGCTTACATTTATATTCAACAGTGAGCTTCAAGTACTTTATAATGTAATCCTCCCAAATGAGGACATTCTCCCACATAGCCACAAAACAGCTTTCCAAATCAATCAAGATTGTACTGTCTTCTGGTTTTCACATCCCATTCATATTTTCTCAGATCACCATAGTTACATCCTTGGCAGCTAATGGTTCAGTTCATGACCTTGTACTGTCTATACCTGCCCCAGCTCTGCCTAGTCTCTTTCATATGGAATACTCAGGGGCTGCACACAGTAACTTCAACCTTGCTTCACCTCCCTGTCCTCCCAGGCCTTCCTCTGAAATCTTTGTGAAAGCCTTAACAACCCCTAACTCTTACATTCTACTTGACTGCAAAACCAGGATCACCTTGATGATACCAAAATCTGCTTATTTGAGCAATAGTCAGCTTGGTGGACCAAAGATAAGTGGCTTCTTTGATGGGTGGTGTCTGAGTGTCTTGTACCTACTTCCTGGGAACAAGACAGTTCTCCTTTTAGTACAGAATAGTATTTCAAGATCAACATGCTGCATGTGTTTGTTTTTGTTGACATAGGACTTCTCCCAGTGTTATCATTGTGAGGACACATTTATACTTATCTTTTTTTAACCTCTTTTCTGATTGGATACCAGACTGAATTTTCCCTCACTGGAATCTGATATTTTGATGCTTCTGTGTGTTATACCCAGTGGCCCATGAGATATATGGTTTTCCAGCTTTCCTGGTGGTATAGAGACTGATTCTCAGGTCTGAGCGAGTGAAGATCAAGTACCATTTCCTTTACTCAGGTGGCTGTCTCTGCTTCTCACAGTTTTCTCACATGCATTCTCTGATAAGTTTTCTTTGAAACCTAAAGGAAAGTACTTTGAATCTCTTGAGCTTTCTTTCTGTTTTCTTATAGTCAGTTCTTGGAGATGTAGTGTTTTTGGAGCTTCTTGGAGTGCCAGATCTATCTCCTCAACTCAGTAAGTGACCTGTGCTCCACCTGGATTTTCTTTGTATGGTATGTTTGACACTTTGAAAATTCTTTTAAAGGTGTAGGAACTGAACCCAGGGCTTTGTGCATGCTGCCCCCAAGCCACACTCCTAGCTCACATGGACTTGAGTCAGGAAGTAGTTGGGGCAATTATACAGCATACTCTGTCTTTTTGCCACTTCTCTAGGATCATTGTCCTTTGTGTCTAGTGTCTAATCTTTGTATTGTTTAATCATCATCATCTTATTTATCACCATCATCATAATTATTCCTATTATTATCATCATCATTGGTTATTAGATAAGCTTTTTCATCTGGTCCATGTTACTTCCCTTTTTAGTAGAAAAATTAAATACACACACCACCTCAGAGAGCAAAACCTGTTTAAGTATTATATATTTTTTGAATGGTTTCTATGCTGTGATCCATAATTTCTAACAAACATGACATTCTGTTACCATGAACCCTTGTGCTCCCCCACCCACAATGGCTTTCCATGATACCACTTTGGATTTCTCCACTGACACTTCACCTTATGTGTGGTTCTAAACTATTTGATTTTGGGTGTTGTTCTTTGCATTTCATTTTTTAAAAAAATTAATCAGTTATAGATATTTGTAAAGTGTTAGCCCCATAGAGCTTGCTAAGAAAACTGAGTTCTTTTCTTCTGATTTCCCTATTGTCCCAATGTGTGTTAGGTCTTTGTTTCAGTTGGGTCAGTGTTTGTACCTATCTATTGTCATGCTGGAGATTGCATTTGAGGCTTTAAACCTGTGGACTGGCACACGTGAGGTAAGTACTGTATGGCTCAGCCGTATCTCCAGTCCTTCATGATTGGGTCCTCCTTCAGTCCCACGTCATGTGAAAAGTGTGTGGATCATTTTCCACTGAAAAACTTTTGAGTATGTTTTAAGGTCATCATCTTTTTCATGCCGGCTTAGTTTTCATTGTATTAACTCTTCATTTAATACCAGGCTCTCTTAATGTTATAGACTTATTCTCAGTATATCCAGATAGACAACTGGTCTACCAAGGATACTGTCTCGGTTCCTGTGTGTGTTGCCCAGGGACTGCTCTTCACAGTTAATTTCCTTTGGGTTTCTCTGTGTTAGCACTTACTGTCCTAGTTATCACCTCCCTTTTCTTCCCTTTCTTTCCTGTCATATCTGTTAATTACTTCCCTCTTCATTGTTCCTTTGTCTTCTTGCATCTAGGGGCTTTATTCAATAGTCTGAAGGCACTTGGATTCCCACCTGTTGGTTTATGAGTTTCCCTCCCCCTTTCCTGGGGTCTGTCAAGATTTTTAATTAAATTTAATGTTGCCGTTGTGGCTTTTCCAGTGTTAGTTTTTGCAGTGCTAGGCTCCAATCCCACTGCTGCACACATGTTCAACATGCACTTGCACTCTACTGCTAAGCTGTAGCCTTTTTTTAGCTCTTCTAGGACTTTTAAACATCTACATTAATGTGATCCTATCAAAGCTCATTGAGGTGGGTAGCTTCTTATGGACCTTTTCACTCTACAACAAGGACTTTCCATTTTAGGGACTGTTTTGAGGTCTTCCCCCTCCCCCACCTTCTTTCTTTCTTGAACCTAGGGCCACATATGTGCTAGCCAAGTATTCTGACTCTGATCTATACTCCAGGAAGTACAGATCCTCCACTTACCACCTTTTATCTTGAGACAGGGTGTCCTTAGATTGCCCTGGCTACCCTTTAACTTGTAGCCCTCCTGCCCTAGCTTGCATTCCTTTACTCCTTTAGTCTTCTGATTTATCTCTTAGGGTTTCTACTCTAGTTCTCTATTCCTTTGCTCTGTTCTCCCATTTTATCTGAAAATTCTGGCCGGCTTTCTTAATTTCACATTCTAATCCTTTTAAATTTGGAATTATTGCTTTTAAAGCATCCTGTTATTGTTCCGGTGACCGCAGCATGTTGTTAAGTCTTTTCCTTCTGACCAGAGATCCTGGAGGACAAGTCTTTCTGTCTCATGCTTCAGGGGAGGGAAGTCTGGTGGCAGATGCTGTCTTGTTCTGGTGGAGGGACAGATGGGGACAGACATTAAGAAAGACAAGCTGGCTTGCCTGTGTCTCATCTCCTTGATACTCTAGGTCTTGGGTCCACAATTTTCTACTGAGTTTCTGCCAGACTGTCAAGCTTGTTGCAGAACAATACACAGATATGAAGTCTGATTTGTTCCCTATTTCATCTCAAGTTTGTAACAGTTTTCTGAAAATTGGGGCATAATTTTATATTTTCTTGATTTCAGCAATGATGATGATAATTTCTTTCATGTAGAATTTTTTTATACAGAATCTCATGTAACCCAGGCTAACACCAAACTTGCCATGTAGCTGAGAACGACCTTGAACTTCTGATCCTCCTGTCTCTACCTCCTGAGCTCAGGATTATAGGCATGTGCTGTCATTTACAGCTTTCTTCCTGCTAGGATTTTGTTTCCCTATCCTGTGTTGGGGTTGGTCTTTAAATGAAAGTTTTTCCATCTTGAAGATCTGGTTTGCCTTCTCTTCACTGATTATTTTCTGTTTTCCATTTCCTTTACTGCCTTTGCTTCGGTTCACAGTCCAGACTTACCTTTCTTTGTCCCTTTGGTTAATGCTAACTCTTTTCTGACCTTGTGTCCTACATGGTGACATACTCTGTGTTCAGAAATGTACTGCATTGTCCTCAGCCATCTTATGAACATGAACTAGAAGTTTCTCCTCTAAGACGTATACTTACTGCTTAAGTAAATATCGGCTCTAGTTCTGGAATTTCTTTACTTAAACTCTGTCTTATGGGCTTAGTGCATTTGAAAGTTTCTCTGTTGCTTGTCTTTGGAGAAAGCCGGTGTCTACTCAGTATTTGTTCTTTTCTCCCCCTCACCCTTTCCTTGCTGCAGATCTACCCTGTGATTTTTCAAGAGACTTGTATGAGTCACTCCTTGACCAAAATCCAGTACAAGGAAAAAGGTTAGGCTTGGAGTAGATTAATTTGCCAATTAGAGGTTTATCTTCTTGTGAGGCCTGGGGAGGGAGCCAGCTCCAGTTGAAGCAGTCAGATGGAAGTTTGCTTCCAACCAGAGTTTTTCTTTTAGGTCTTTGGTGTGGCATTCACTAATTAGCGTAGCCATTGTCATCTGGCATGGCTGGCAGCCAGCTAGTGGCATTCTTCTCTCACAGTTTTCTGGTGAAATCTTCATAGCCTTTGTAAAACAGGAGTAAGGCAACCAGAGCTGACTTGCTTAGTTGGCTTCTGGAGGCACAGGCTCTCTTAAAAGAGTTAGTGTGTTTCAAATGTGCCCCAGCTCTCCCAGGCCTGGTGCCCTCCCACTACTGAACATATTTCCAGGTCTGCTGGATTCTCGTTTGCTTATTTTCTGTATGTGCACTTGGAACTTGCAGTTTCTCATGAAGAGGGTGTAGTGCCTTAGCTCATTGTGGACCATCCACGTCTATTCTCTCCAGCACGTGTTTATGGAGGTGCAGGCAATGGTTTCTGCAGTTTCTAGGACTGATTCCTAAGGTTTCTACCATCATCAGTTGATCTGGTAATCTATCACAAGGGATGAACCTGTGTGTATTACTTATTGGAAAATTTTAGTTTTCCCCTAAAATGACATTTAATTGCTCGTGATCCTTGATACTCCATTTCAATTTGTATAACTTTTCTATTCCTTGGATGAGAGTCTAGATACAGTTTTCCACTTTGCTTTCTTATACCATAAGTAGCTTCCATTTCATTCCTTACTGTTTATAATCATAATCCCTTTGTAAATTAAAAAAAATATTTTGCATTCATGTTGCATAGGTGAATATGTGTTTATGTGTGTGTCACATGTATTTGCATGCATGTGATAGCCAGAGGGTAACTTGCTGTGTTGGCTTCTGGAGGCTAGATGTCGTTTTCAATGGCTTAACACCTCATTTCTTTGTAGGTAGAATTTTCATGTGACAGTGGCCACTCCCAAATAATCATTCAGAAACTTAATATTAATTGTAAATGCTCAATCAATAGTTCAGGCTTATTACTAAGTAGCTCTTAAACTTAAATTAATCCATTTCTTTTAATCTATGTATTGCCGTGTGGCTCGTGGCTTTACCTGTTCTCCAGCATGTTTTTCTCCCTCTGCATCTCCTGGCATCTCTAGACTCTGCCCTTCTTCTCCCAAGCATTCTCAGTTTGGTTCTCCTGCCTAACTTTATCCTGTTCAGCTATTGGCCATTCATCTTCTTTATTAAACCAATCACAACAACATCTATTCACACAGTATAAAGGAATATTACACATTTCTTCAGATGAGGAGCTCATCCCTTTAGCTAGACTGTTTGAGCAGTAAACCCAGAGAACCTTCCATTTCTTCCTTCCCAAAACTGGGATCATAGGATTCTTCCCCCATCCTCTCTATATATTTGTATACGTGTATGTACATGTGCCTATGCATGTGGGATCAGAGGATAATCTTGGGTGTCATCCTGAGGAATAATGTCTACCTCCTTTGAGACAGAGCTGAGACAGGGTTTCTCATTGATCCATCAGTCACTGATTAGGTTGGACAGTCTGTGAACCCCAGAGACCCTCCCATCTGCACCTCCCCAGTCCTGGGCCCACAGACACATGCTACCACACCTAGAGTTTTGTGTGGATGCTGGGGCTCAAACTCATGTCCTCATGCCTGCAAGGCAACCACTTTACTGAATGAGCTATCTGCCCAGTCCACCAGTATTCTTTCAGTTGGAGGGTTGGCCTGCAGAAAGAACCTGGGCCCTGGCATCAGGCTGGTCCTGCTCCAGGTCTTAGAGCTCTCCTGGCTTTGTGACTGTGACTGGGTCATGCAAACTTTTAGAGTCTCAGAAGTCTCCCTTGTGACATGAGCTAACGGCATCTAACTGAGACCATGTGGAATGACTGCTACAGAGCTTGGTATGCAGAGGGCTTTCCTTAACTCCTGGCCCCTCTTTCTTTTCTCTTGTTGTTAGTAATGATGACATATGACAGCTTGGTCTTGGGGGTGGGGATGTATCCTTTTATTGTTATAGACAAGGTGCTTGTATTCCCCTCTGGGCAGTCTGTGTACTGTGGCAACTGAAGTTATCTTGAGCTAAAGCGACATGGACCTGATTATACAGTATGAGTCTTCTAAAACAGAATCCCACTTACCGGCTTTTTGTTGCTATCATCATGCTCTTTTTCTCTTCATTTATGAATATGGAACGATGATATGAATTATAAATGCACAAGGAAAATAGAGAAATAAAAGTAGGGGTGAGCACAAGGTCATGTGTTGCCATGGGTCCTATAATTTTCCTAGGGTAGAACCCACACTCTAGAAGCTGTTGTAAAGAAAGCCATTGCCCCTTCCCCTGGGCCTTTCATTTAAATTGTCAATGTCCTTCTCTTCCTCCTAAGAGTAGAGCTGAGGAAGATATCAGCATTGGCTCAGGATAGCTGTGGCATCTCATGTTGACGCTGGGCCAGGACAGCTTTCGAAGCTTGCTTGCTGGGCTTTTGTTCATAAAGTGATTACCCTTTATTTAAAATCAGTAAAAGCTGATATGAGTCAAACTGTGGTGTGAAGGCATAATACTTATGCAAGAATAAAAATGAAAACTTGCAGGCCATGGGGAGATTCTGGTGACGGGGCATTTCTACAGAGGCTCGGCAGCCTGGAGCCGGTAACACAGCACACTGTGGGATCAAAGGGCTGAGATTAACTGTCCAGCTTCTCTGTTCCCACTGCACAAGGCTCAGATAGTTTGGCCCTTGGTTTGTGACTCTTATTATAAAGGAAGCTGTCATTCTCCAAGAGCTGAACAATAGTCAGCTCTTGCTTCCTGGTGAAATTTGAAAGTATGTTTGCAGCAGGGGCTGGCTCAGACCTATGTGCTCCTGGTTTCCTTGAGGTGCTCAATCAATACATCTGTCCTCTCTTCTCCCCTTTCCCTCTCTTCTCTCCCACCTGGTGTAAGAGGTTCTTCTGTCTATGTGTTGCTTCCATTGGTTGAATAAAGAAACTGCCTTTGCCTTTTGATAGAACAGCACTTAGGCAGAGTGATAGAACTGAATGCTGGGAAGAAGGGAGATGGAGAACTGCCATGGAGCTGCCAGGTCAGACATGGTAAATCTTTCCCAGTAAGCCACGACCTCGTGGTGAACACAGATTAGTAGAAATGGGTTAAATCAAGANAAGAGGTTCTTCTGTCTATGTGTTGCTTCCATTGGTTGAATAAAGAAACTGCCTTTGCCTTTTGATAGAACAGCACTTAGGCAGAGTGATAGAACTGAATGCTGGGAAGAAGGGAGATGGAGAACTGCCATGGAGCTGCCAGGTCAGACATGGTAAATCTTTCCCAGTAAGCCACGACCTCGTGGTGAACACAGATTAGTAGAAATGGGTTAAATCAAGATGTAAGAGTTAGCCAATAAGAGGCTAGAGCTAATGGCCAAGCAGTGTTTTAATTAATACAGTTTCTGTGTGATTATTTCAGGGGTTAAGCTAGCCGGGTGGCTGGGAAGAACAAACAGCCCACTCGTTCCTGTTACACCCACCCTTCCCCTTCTATCAGTTTTTCCTTTTCTCCCTTCTCCAGTACCCTTCTCTCCTTCTCCCATCCTCCCTCTTCCTTTTCTCCATCTCTCATCTCTCTTCTCTTCTTTCCTTCATCTTTTCAACACTGGGGCCTTCCTAGCCCAGGTTAAAACAGAACTATTGATCCTCCTGCTTCTGCCTCAAGAGTTGAGATTAGAGGTGTGAACCACCACATGCTGTCCTTGATCAATCTCTTCTGAGGAATTGCTGGGTGAGACAAAAGCTGTTGGGAGTGCAAGGTTTACTTAGAAGAAAGGGATGCTCATAACTTCTTCAGGTGAAAATTTTCCCTTAATGGACTAAATTGCAATGCTCACATGACATGATCATGGAAAATACCCCCCCTCACCCCCATATTTTTAAGGCAGGGCCTCACTTTATGTGGCCTGGAAGTCACTTTGTAGACTAGAATGGCCTGGAACTCACTTTGTAGACCAGAATGGCCATGAACTCACAAATATCTGCTTGCCTCTGCATCTTGAGTACTGGGCTTAAAGGTGTGGGGCACTACCTCTGGCCGGTCTTTGGACAGAACCAAGGTCCTGGCTTACTGCTAGAACTTCAGCATTTTTTGGATTTCCTTAGTGAACATACAAAGGAGAAAAGCATGGGTTTTATTTGGTTGTTTAGTACCCTCTCCTTGAGAAAGTCAAAGGATTTTAGGAATTCCCTCTCCCTTACCTATAGGCAGGAAGTCTGATTTGTGGAACCCCCATCTTTCTGAGTTTCTGATCCCTTGCATCACTTCCTCATGTGATAGTGGGGTACTTGGCCTTAAATCTTCAGAGCATGATGATGAGGTACTTGGTCTTAAATCTCTAAAATGTTCACCGTGCTCTTTGAAGAAATGTAAATATGGAATCTCATCCTTTTCTTATGCCTTAACAAAAGTGTGTGAGTCTCTAGACTCCATTCTCTAAGCCTCAGGGTTGTTTTTGGTTTTGTTTCCACAAAAGGGTAGGAAGGGCTAAGGCTGAACAGTAGTCTTCCCTAACTGCTTGGTGGATCTTCTCTTTACCCTTTGTATATAGATTATCAGACCTCAAATGTAGGTTTTAAGAAAGCATTATTGAATGACAAGGTAGCTTCTCCTCTTGGGATAGTCTTCATGTGTCCCCAACTTGATGCTGTCTCCCCAGGACATCAAGTGTGAGTAGATGGCATGGGAGTCATGCCTTTCATTGGTAGATGGCATGGGAGTCATGCCTTTCATTGGTAGATGGCATGGGAGTCATGCCTTTCGTTAGTATATGGCATGGAAGCCATGCCTTTTGTTGGTAGATCTACCTCAGTGGGCCCCTGTGTTCATTCAGCTGTTTTTTTTTTGGGGGGGAGTGACTTTGCCTCACCTTGCCGGTGACTCTTCCCTAGCCCATGTGAATCCTCTCCTCCTCACTCTGGCCTTCCTTATGTTTTTGCAGGCTTACAGTTCTTCCTAGCATGACTGAGATCTGATCAGCCAACGCAAGCATTGTTTCCTGTGCCTGGCTCTGCAGTGCTGGGGCCTCCTCATTGCCCCAAACTACAGCACTGTCATGGTGGCTGCCTCTACTTCCGTCCCTGTAATTTCACAGCCGCAGGTAAGTGATTTGACCTGGGAGATGTGTTGTTGTTGTTGTTGTTGTTGTTGTTGTTAACCATGGCTTTGTGCAATAGTCAGACTGAGTTTTAAGGAAGCATACTTTGATGAATCAAGCACACCTCTCAGTGTCACTTGCTGGGTACTTTGACGGGGTGCTTTGGAGAGAGCTGTGTAGTTCAGGAAGCAGCTAGAACTGACCTCTGTTCACAGGGGACAGGTTTACCACACTCAGGTTGAGAATGCCCAATTGGCGCTCCTGCCATCAAGCTCTGAAACAAGACACGCCAGAAGTGAATTCTGCTTCTTTTATTTCTGCCTTCTTTTGGGGTGAGGGTAGTGGTACAAACAATATTCCTCAGTTTGATCTAAGCCCTCCAAGACTTCTTTATTGGCTTTTTCCTGTAATTATTATTTTGCCTTGGCCAGTTCTGGGAAACTTGAAAACAAAATGGAGTTCTAGAAACTTCTGAGTAGTAGTCCCAGGAAGTGCTTTGGCAGTACATGGGGAGCAGAAATTCTTCCAGGATGTCTTCTTTGTTTAGATTATGCTATTACCTGCTGCTCTGAGTGTGCTAGTACATTAGTCTCAACAGGCAGTATGTGCAACGGGAGGGAAACAGACTTGGACTCATTAGGCCTTGGTTCATCTCCCTGTTCCTTGGACCAATGCCTCCTTGTCCCTCCCCAGCTTCAAACTCCACCCGTGTTATTATCCTTCACACAGTATTCCAATGGAGAAAACAGTAGCTGGTATGTAAAGCACTCAAAAGCGTATAGTTTCCCAATCTTCTCTCCCTTTCTCTTGACTCTTCTTTATCCCATGTGGCTTCTCACTTATGATGCTCAATTTTAGGCAAAGGTTTAAGAAAAAATGGGTACCTTTGAGCAAGAGACATTTTAAATGCTTATAGTTAGTACACAAAACACTGGGTTTCATTGTATCATTTTCATGTATCTTTGTACTTTGCTCATTTTCCCTAATGCCTCTTCTGTTCTGCCTCTGTCCTCCCTCTTTCTGGTCTCCCCCACTCCATCCACACTCCTTCTCTGTTTCCATGTCATGCATATGGACTGTATTCGTTACTTTCTGCTGCTGTTCTAAAGCACCATGAACAAGGCAACTAAGAGAAGAGAGTGTTTATTTGGGCTTCTGGTTCCAAAGGTGTTAGAGTCCATAATTGTCATGGAAACGCAGCAGGCATGGCCTCTGGAGCAGCAAGCCCAGAGCTCACAGCTTGAAACATAAGCAGAAGCAGAGAATGATCTGGAAGTGGCTTGAGGACTTTAACACTTTAGGCCCACTTCCAGGGACATACTTCCTCCTGCAAAAACCACACCTGAATCTCCCAAACAGTGCTACCAGATTGGGACCAAGTGTTCAAATGCATGAGCCTATAGGGGACATTCTAACTCAAACCATTGCATGGACATAGTTTTTAAATCTAGCTTCTGTATATGAGGGAACCGGAAGTCTTTCTTCCTCCATCACCCAGTCTTGATGGCTCAGGACATTGTTTTACCCTTTTGTTTTCTGTCTCATTTAGAATCCTATTATATTTTGTGCATGTTTAAAATAAGGACTTCTGGTTTTGTTATTAATTTATTTATTTAATTAAAGAGGGAGTCAAGAAAGAGGGAGAAAGAAAGATCTGCAGTTCTCAACCTGTGGGTCATGACCATTAGGGTGAGTTAAATGACCTTTTCACAGGGATCACCTAAGACCATCAGAAAACATAGATATTTACATTATGATTCATAACAGTAGCACAATTACAGTTGCAAAGTAGCAATGAACATAATTTTATGGTTGGGGGGTCATCACAACATGAGAAAATATATTAAAGGGTTACAGCATTAGGAAGGTATAACAAGTCTTTCTTGGAGGAATATCTTTGGATTGCCACCCCCAAATAGCAACCCAGAGACTTATTTTTAATTATGAAAGCTCAATCTTAGCTTAGGCTTGGCCCACTAGCTCTTATAACTTAAATTAACCTGCTTCTATTAATCTACATTTTACCCTGTGGCATTTTATCTTTTGTTTTGTATGTCCAACTCCCTCCATGTCTTGTTGGTGTCTCCACCTTTCTTCCCAGAGTCCTTTCTGTCTCTGGAAGTCCTGCCTACTTCTTCCTGCTTGGTTATTGACCATGCAGCTCTTTATTAAACCAATCAGAAGGCTCGTTGGCAAAGACACTCTTCACAGTATAAACAGATACTTTACAACAGGAATGTTAAGAACTACTGCTACTGATTAACTGAGGGTTTTCCACCATGAATGAGTCCTTGCTGTTCTTTGAATCTTTCAGGAGTGTTTTGGGGGATGTTCGATGCTTGGTTTCATCTCCATCACACCATTTCTCTTTTTCTAGCTGGTCCATCAAGGTTTCAACATTTGACTACTTGGGTGTCTTGCTTCTTTTAACCCCTGTGGATCTTTGGCACCATAGGGACTTAGAGAATGGATCAAGAGATTTAGTTTGTTTTACTTTAGGTTACCATTTCAAAGCCCAAGGCAGTTGTTCCTGAGAGTGACAATTCTTGGCCTTTTTTTGGGAAGTGAATTAGGTCCTAGCATGGGCTTCCCTGACCAGACATTTCAACATCTCTCACCGTCATGTGTCAGCTTTTCCAATAACACTGGCTTACCCACTGTGCTCCCTGATACGTAAACTACTATGGTTTGGTGAGTAATATAAATGCTTTAAAGTGACTCATTCCATCAAAATGTCCAGTACTCTCCAAAGTAGAAGGGGTGATTTAATATAAACACTGAGGGAAATAGATACTCTTGAAAACTTTCTGGGGGGTTAAATTGGCATAGCTACTTAAGCGGGTGGGTATTAATAGTATTAGTCAGTATTAATAAATACTGACGAGGCAGTATTTATTGAAGTCAGGTACCTTTGCAGTCATTCTGCTGTCTAAACACGTAAGACCAAGGGAGAGTGTAAAAAGATAATCGCACCAAGAATTTCAAAGTTCCTGATAGTCAGTTGTGGTTATTAATGAAGTTAGGTGTATGGGTATGATTTAAAGGGCACATAGCAGTTAAAACAGGCATTTCAGCATGCCTATGTTGTCATAAGACACCTTATAAAAGGAAAAGAAAGAAAGACATAGAATAATCCTCACAGGAAGAGATCATTAAAACTATAAAACAAGACCATGTGTTTTTTTAAGGACTAACATATGGCTCATAAACAGAACTGCAGAGGGAAAAAGCCAGAACATACATTTTCAATAGAATTCTATTGCCCCCCAGAGGGCCCAAATTGGATCTGGGGAGATGATAAATCCCTCCAAAGCTTAAGCCTACCCTAAAGAACTGTATTTTTTAGCGTGTGACTTCCTTCATGAGGGAGAATTTAAATTTAATTAAAATTTCTCCTTGAGGATCATTATTAAAAAATAAACCAAAATGTCATGAAACACCGCTTTTCGGAAGCATGCACACGGGCCCTGTAGCCACACTGCTTGAGTCCAGAACCTCGAGAGCCTGAGGGGTGTGTGTTTACCCTCTCATTGCCTCCATGCCCAGCTTACAGAAGAAACAGAGCAATAAAGAAACCAGCCTTCTGGCATTGTTCAGAAAGTGTCATGTGCAATTATGCATTCGGCTCAGAACAATGGCTGGTGCATATTGTCCATGCACATTGGCATGCATTGTCGTTACTGCTCAGCCAATGGACAGGCCTCTGCGTGCAAGAGTAAATGAGATGAATAAGGTTGTTGCCTTCCTCGAGTTGAAAAACGCGGTAGAAGATGTGCAGATAAGGAAACCACAAGTTAAAATGCTGGGTCACAATTACAGTGGCCCAGAAGTATGGCTGTTCTTGGAATTAGCACTTTGGCTTCTTGCAAGAAGACCACCAGACAAGGAGCCTGTGCATGGCTATGAGCTCTTTTGACAGGGGGGAAGAAAGAGCGTGTGCAAATGCCTGGCAGGCTATGGTGAGGAGAGCCACAGCCTTGGGATTAGTTCAGAGTGAGCAGTGAGGTGGGGCATGGGGCTGTCCCCAGAGGCTCCTCTACCGGACCACAGATCTGACTGTTGGACTTTGAAGAATTCTGTGAAGGGCTCGGTACATAACTTAGTACTTAAGAGTGTGTGTTGTTCTCTTAGAAGACCCGAGTTTGATTCCCAGCACCACACCCATACTAGGAGGCTCATAGGTCTGTGACTCCAGCTTCAGAGGACCCAGTGCTCTCTTTTGGCCTCGGAGGGCACCTGTACTCATGTGTGTGCATAAACACACACACACACACACACACACACACACACACACACACACTTAAAGATAAAATAAATCTTTTTAAAAACCAAACCAAACCCAGCATTTGGTGAGCTGGTTGAAATCAGCCATGGTGTAGTATTTAAACTGCAGAAACTGGCAAAGTCTTAGATTTAGAGGTTTGCAGGATTTTGAAAGCCATATTAAGGAAATGAACAAACTCTTAATGAAGCCTGTGGTGGTAGACTGCTTGGAGTCTTAAACCTTTGCTTGAACCCTGTCTTGACAATGTTCTTGACAAATTCTATAGCAATGCCAACCACAGTAGGCAAGTCTCATTCTTGGCCCACGCCAGCCATACTGGTCATAGCAATAGTCTTTTATATTTGGGAACCAAGACATTTGGGAGGAATTAGCTGCAAGCTGGGATGATTAGATCACTGAGCAAGGTGGTTTATTTTTCAGGTGTTTATTTTACAGGCCTTTGGACCCCTGGCTCTAGGATTCTGGCTCTAGGTCATGATGAGCCTCCTGATTATAGGCCAATTCTTCCTCTGGATTTTGCAGCCAGGATTTCCTTCAAGACAGGCTTGCCTGTGCATCTCAGACTGAACTGATGGCTGCTCCCCTATTAGCTGTTGTCTCCTGGTGCAGAGAAGGCTTGAATTATATGAAGGCAGCCTCTCTTTAGGTGGCACATAATGAGCAGCTCTGACAAAGCCATCACCTTACCCTGACATTATCCAGCCCGCGAATTGCTCCTGCAAAGGGAACTGACTATCCAGTGTGAGGATTAACTCCCACTCAAGTGGGAAAGGCCTGAGAATCCCTTTCCAAGGCAAAGGCAAGAAGTGGAAGAACAAGAAAATAATTTTTTTGTTTGTTTGTTTGCTTTTCTATTCATCTGGGAACAAAGAACATTTCTCCAGTGAAGGCTGACTAACAGCAGACATAAACTGATTAATATGAACAAATAGCCGGCGATTGTTTCAAATAACAACAGGGAAGAAAGCGCTCATTGTCACTCCCAATGTCTTCTCTGTTTAGTCAGCCAGGCATCGGCCTTGTGCTTTGCAGTGAGACAAGTTTGTGTTCTTTGCTTGGCTATTGCCTGGTCTCCAAGATGCAGGCTTGTTTTCTTGTGCTGGGCCAGCAGCACCCAGTCCTGACGTCACTAAGGTGAGTCCCAGGATAGTTGGGGCTGACAGCCACAGAAAGTCGCCTCCACTGATTTATAGCCACCCTAGTCTGGAGTTGGTAAGAAGCTTCCATATCCACGGGAACCTGAGGATGCGTTTGCAGACAGGAATCACTGAGATTGGTGATGTGTTCCTGTCCTGTGGATACTGAGGGGGTGGGGTAGTTGCCGTGTTCTGTTTCTAGAACTCAGCTAAACATTTATTTCATTGTGGTTGATGAGGTTCCGGGGAGTTGAATAGTAATTTGGATTTCAATGTTAATGGAAGGGTCAGTAGCTCAATACCAGAGTATGTCATTTGGTGATAGGGGTGTCTGAGATCTTACAAGGTGCTTGGCTGCCATCCCTGGGATTCCAGTAAGGAAGGGACCTTTGCCTTCAGTGTTGTGGATGCTGTTCCCTTCTGCCTCTCGAGTGTAAGATGGCATTTGTGTTCAGCTAGTGACCTAGAGAGTTTGATCCACTTAATTTTGTTTTTTTTTCATTAAAGGTATATGTTTGTGATGGTTTCCAGTGCCTTTTAGTTTTCCTCTGATGTTTTGAACTGTTTTAAAGCCTTTGTGTTTTCAAAGTCTATGTCTTAGAAGCTTTTACTTTGAGTTGGATGAAAGCAACTGAGTTCTGCATTCCAACTCTGGATATGTTACTCTGATTTGAAGACTCTCCACTTCTTCCTTCCTCCCTCCTGTCCTCCCTCCATCTGCCATGTGTGTGTGTGTGTTGTTGTTGTTGTAGAAGCCCATGTTAAGGAGGTTTCAAACATTCTCAAGAACGAACATAAACCCCTGCTACAATCTAGAGTCACCAGTTACCAAAGTTCTGCCCATTGGCTCCACTTGTGGGAAGATCAGACACTTTAAGTGCACAGCTTTGCTCCATCTCTTATCTGTCTGCATGTCTCACTATCATCTGCCGGATATAACTTGTCTATATAATCACAATTCCATTATCACACTTAAGAACTGAAAGCAACTGCTGACATCACATTGTGCTCAATCATGTTGTCGTGGAAGGTCAGTAGACAGTCATTCGCTCTTCTGTTACTAATCCATTCCATGAACTCTCATAGTTTAAAAAGACAGTTTCATTTTTCCTCTTTACTCTCTGAAGGAGATGGAAATTATAACGAGACTTTCACCAACAAAGACTACAAAAATGAGATGCTCACTTTAGTGTTCCATGTAAGGAAGTTAAGGCAATAGTTGCCCTTAAAATTTGATTGCCAAGGAGTCAGGCATGAATAATTAATAGTTGTATGAAATATTATTTTACTGTGAATCATTCATTGCAGTATGATGTTCCCTGGGCCACACAATGAAGCCATAGTGTGATCTGGCTTTACATACATGGACCTGAGAAAGAGAAAGGGTTCATAGGCTTAGATCCATATAGACCTTGCAAGTCTGAGCTGTTATATACTAAGAGGCCTTTCACTATAGGTTTTTCTTTCAGCTTTATTTTTCATGTTGTAGGAATTAAAACACTGTGTACTTGAAAGCATAGACGGGAAGACAGGGGCTTGGTACTTTGTGGATACCAGGCAGATGTTAAGCTCTCACCATGTCCCCGTGGTGGCTGTGAGAGTTCCTTAAAGGGAGCAAGTGGTGGCTGCATAACGGTTTGTGTGTGTGATGTGCATCTGTCTTATGCCAGGAGACCCATCAGAGGAAAGCAGGTTAGATAAACACTCTATGGGAAACGCCCACGTGTTGCTAGGGATAAATGCATGTGGAGATAAACACTGAGATTTCTGACTTGTTAAATTTCTTCTTATATTGCTATTTAAATTCATTTATGCCCCTTCTGTGTTTATAAACTTAGCAAGCATGGGAGGGTATCTTATTTTGGAATCTGAGAGTGCATTTTCAATTTTTCTTTCCTAAGATAAAAATCATATGGGTGGGGGGGGAGCCTAGGGTAAACCACAGAAGATACCTATGGAGTTTGTTTATTTATCTTTCTAATATGCCCTTTTAATTGGTTCAGTCTGTGATGGTTAGTGAAGCTGCTTCTTTGTCCCTACAGGGCCTGTGGCTTTTTCTTTCACACCCACCCTGGTGCGTGTCATTTTTACGCCTCAGTTCTCCCAACACTCGGACTTCTGTTGCAGAGTTAGCAGAGATGTCGGAGTGTCACGGTGTCCTATTTTTTACCATAATCACAGGGTCCAGGGGCACCATCTTTTGAGCTCTGGATCGTGCTGTAATGAGCCTGTCATTATAGAAATGAGCCTGGATTTGCTGGGTGATGACCCTGCCATACCATAGTTGCAGAGTGTCACTTAAGCACTGCCCTGGGGTAATTCACAGTTGTAGGCAGGCTGAAGCCTGTGGAGAAGGAAAAGGTGTGTTTCTTCTCTGAGTTCCTTTGTGAGAACTGGCACTGTGGTGCAGACTCGTTTCTGAAGCCTGGGTTGGCCGTGGAGCAACTTTGAGAGATGCATTCAGCTTCCAGCAGAGCCGTAAGACCCGGTAGCTAGAAGGATAGGGTGCGTGCTTGTGGGTGAACAAGGGTTGTGTAACTTCACAGCCGGGCTGTCCAGAGGGTGATCTCCACACACTAACATCAGAAAAGCCTGCACCAGTCAGTAAAGGGGGTTTAGGAGTCTAGGTTCAGGCCCAGATAGGAGATTGTTCACTGAACTCATGCATGAGCCCCAATTCTGAGCACTTTGCTCCAGAATTCTGCTTAGCGCGACCTTAACTATGGTTGGTAAGTCAATAAAGCCAACCAGGAGAATTGCAGCTCCATGGCTTAGTGGCACAGGGCTAAACTGGAGGGATGAGCTGAGTTGTGTAGAGATAACGTAGTCAGGTGATCCCACCTCTCTGAGTCACGGCCACATGGAGGGAGTCGCCTGCAACATCACACTGTCATGAGTAGCCTGGAGCCCTAAGGCACCACTGAGCCTGCCTGTGGGAATTCACCTCCCTGGCAGTGAGGAGGAAGGTAAAGCAAGCAGAGATGAGAGGGTGTGCCACTGATATGAGGACCACAGTCAGCAGACACACTAGACAGTATATGTTTGATTAGAATTAAAAGCAATTGTTTTGTCAGACAGGAATTCCCACCACAGCCCAACATAGCCTTGAACTTGCGGTAGTTTACCTACAGGGTTTTTCTGTGTAGCAGTCCTGGCTGTCCTAGAACTCACTTTTTAGACCAGGCTGACCCTGAACTCACAGAGATCTGCCTGCCACTGTCTCCTAAGTGCTGGGATTAAAGTCATGAGCCACCACCACCCAGCTTTACCCTATCCTCTTGTGTGCTGGGATAACAGATTTAAGCCATACTACCTGGCTAAACTGGATTTTTTTCTTTTCTTTTTAAATTACATTTTGACCTCAGTGGTGGCATATGCCTTTAATCTCAACACTCAGGAGGTAGAGGCAGGCAAATCTCTGTGAATTTAAGGCCAGCTCAGTATGTTTACATACAGAGTTTCAGGCCAGCTAGGGCTACACAGTGAAACCTTGTCTCAAAAACAACTAAAAATATACGTCACTTTAGTTATTCATCTTGTGCTCCCCGTGTGCATTTGTGTGTGTGCATGCGTGTGCATACTCACATGTGTGCACTCATACATACACATGCCATGGTGCATACGTGGGGGTCAGAGGACAACTTGATAGAGTTTCTCACCTCCATCTACTAGGTAGTGTTGCCAACACGATAGGACCTAGGGACTGAACTCTGGTAATGAGGCTTGACTACAGATACCATTGTCTGCTGAGCTAGCTCACCAGCCCCAGAATTCTTATAAGTACTTTTGGTCCACGTTTTCTCTTAAAGTTATTAAAATTTTCTCTTGATAAGTAAAATAGGGAAAGTGGCTTTTTATTGAATATTGTAGTACTTAATTCTTTGTCTACTCATAGCAAAAGCAGTTTCCCAGAGCAGTTTTTCCAGTAAGGAAATGACAAGAGAAAGTGGTAGATGATGGTAAAAGAAAGAAAGAAAGAAAGAAAGAAAGAGAAAGAAAGAAAGAAAGAAAGAAA
>LOJH01001193.1:25271-44406 GCA_001685095.1 Ellobius talpinus
AAAGAAAGAAAGAAAGAAAGAAAGAAAGGTTTGCTGCTTATGTTTTAAAACTGAAACAGAATAAGTTGTAAGTAGGATATGTTTCTTAACGCACACTGAATATGTAGTTTTGGCCTATCCATTCAGTTACGACTGCATTACAGACACTGTCTGCGGTCCATAAAGGCTCAGTTCCTGTGGGTTTTGTTTCATGTGTCAGCAGAACAGATGCCATAGAAATGAGTACCTGATGCTCAGTCTTAAAACAAGGTGGGTTTAGGTTGAGCGTGGTGGTGCATGCCTTTAAATCCCAGGACTCAGGAGGCAGAGGCAGGTAGATCATTCTGTGAGTCTGAGGGGGCCAACCTGGTCTGTATAAGGATTTGCAGGCTAGCCAGAATTTCATGGTGAGTCCCCATCCCCCCTTCCTTCAAAAGGTAACTTTTTCTTCTCCAGTTTTAGATGAAGAAATTACACTCTGTTCTCTTCATGCACACATGTGCTGGCGGAGGTCAGAGGTTCTATGTTATTTTTTGAGACGGGGTCTCTTATTACATTTGGAGGCCCTGAATCAGCCAGAGTAGCTGATTAGCAAGCCCCAGGGTCCTTCCTGTCTGCCGCCCCCAGCACTGGAATTCCAGGTGTACTCCACATGGAGCTGTGCATGGTTGCTGGCCGTCTGAACTTAGGTCCTCATGCTTCTCTGGCAAGCACATTACATCTTTAGCCATGATGTCCTCACCCCCACCTTTTTTTTAATGGCTTAGGTTGAATCATTTTTGCGTGAAATATGTTAAACAATGGTGAAACGCACAGGAATGTATCCATTATTTTGCTTTGTAAAAGCTTAACCTTCTGATGGAATTTCTTAGTCTTTTGTGTTTTAATAAATAAAGGAAATGAACACTTACCATCCAGCAAGGTCATGGAAGTCCTTTCTACTCTTTTCCCAATGCTGTTAATTTTTTCATCCAGATCAGAAATTGACAATTATTATTCTCTCTGCATGTATTTGAGGGCATTCAGTTCTGTGAGAAAATATGAATAATTATAATCAATTTCTACAATTTTTAAATGCAAGAATGATATGCCACGTGTTTACCTGTGCAAATTGCCTTCATGGTTAGTGTATGTGAACTGGCTTTATTTCATTTCTTTTTAGTAGTTTCTTGCCTATATTGTAATTCATTCCTCCTCTGGTGGTTCAGTATTTATGTTGCTTCTTAATTTTAAATTATATAATATTGGCTCTCCATAGGCACATTTGCAATCATCCCCACCCCCTCCAGAGTCCAGTGTCTGAATATGTGAATTTGAATAATTTTTGTGAGACCTTTTTTCAAAGCTGTTGTACTGAGTTTCCATTCTCTAGCATCGTATGACTGCCCTTGCCGGCAGTGACATTTTCAGATGCATTAATTGTGCCGTGTTGGAAACAATTGGCCCTTTCTGTAGATGCCGCTCAGCCTTATCGGGTTCCTTCTGAGGAGAATTTTCATGTGGCTCTCAGCTGGTTTGACTTTCTCCTGGGGATTGTCTGTCCATGTCTTTGCACATTTTTTTTTCTGTTGGATTATTTAGTTTTTCTCTTTTTGATTGGTAAGAAATTTTTACTCCTCACTGTAAGGAGAATCATATATGTAAATTGTCAAATTTCTTACAAGCGTTTTTCCTCCTGTTTCATTAAAAGTTTTTTTTTTAGCACTGAAGTCTTACATTTTTTTACTTAGCTAAATTTGGTCAATGTTTTGGTTTCATTTGGAAAAAATCTTCCCACTATTCACAGGTTATAAATACATTTTTTGTTTTCTTCCAATTTTTTCATTACGCTATATTATATATAATAATATATAAAATCTAATATATAATAGATACAGCACAATAATACTTAATAGAATAAAAATAATATGTATTATATAATAATATAATATGTGCTTTACATATATATATCATCATATTGCCTCAAATGGTGCTCTGTGTATGATAGTGACTTATATGGCCTGATGTGAGTTTCTGTGAATGACATATTTTTAATTTAATTTTAATTTAAATTTTTATAATTTTTTAAATAAATGAATAGTTGATGGGTATAGTTTGTTGTTTTTACTCTTTGACTCTTTTGCAGGGCCTACCACAGTCTCCAAATGGAGAGTCTTACTATTATAGCTATTTGGCCTCAATTAAGCTTGTTTCTGGCCCTCTTAGCTTAAATTATCCTGTCTTTTGCCTCCAGACTTTTATCTTTCTCTATCTCTGTATACCTTTCTTTACTTCTTACTCTGTGGTTTGCTGTGTAGCTGGGTGGCTGGCTCCTGGAGTCCTCCTCTCCTCTTTTTCTCATTCCTTGATCTCCCCCCCCATTTCTTCTCCTATTTATTCTCTCTGCCTGCCAGCCCTGCCTATCCTTGCTCCTGCCTTGCTATTGACAGACAGTTCAGCTCTTTATTAGACCAATCAGGTGTTTTAGGCAAGCAAAGTAACACAGCTNTGTATACCTTTCTTTACTTCTTACTCTGTGGTTTGCTGTGTAGCTGGGTGGCTGGCTCCTGGAGTCCTCCTCTCCTCTTTTTCTCATTCCTTGATCTCCCCCCCCATTTCTTCTCCTATTTATTCTCTCTGCCTGCCAGCCCTGCCTATCCTTGCTCCTGCCTTGCTATTGACAGACAGTTCAGCTCTTTATTAGACCAATCAGGTGTTTTAGGCAAGCAAAGTAACACAGCTTTTCAGAGTTAAATAAATGCAACGTAAAAGAACACAATACATATTTGCATCACTAATATCCCACAGCATAAATACATGTAACACATCTTAAAATAATATTCCACAACAGATAGATAAAGCCATGCCACGCTATCAAGCCGCCATTTGTGTGTTTCAGTCTCTCTGGCTAGTTCTAGAGGGTTTTCATGCTTGTCTGCGCTAATCTTGTGTATTCCACCCAGGCCTCCTGAGTACTGGAATTACAGGTCCACACCACCATTCCTAGTTCGGTAAATTCTTATTCCTCTAATTGTTTTTCTCGATTGAAGCCACTCTTCTTATTACCTATACTGTGTGTGAACTGATATTTTTCCTTATCCATTATTTTACTAATATTGTTAAGATTTCTGGCACTACTAGTGGGTTTTAATTCAAACTCACAGCCTCAGACATAACCATTTCTGCTTCTTGGTAGCATTTGGGAGCTGGAGTGATGGTTCAGCAGTTAAGAGTACTGCCTGCTCTTCCAAAAGTTCTGAGTTCAATTCCCAGCAACCACATGGCAGCTCATAACCATCTGTAATGAGATCTGGTGCCCTCTTGAGGAAGAGACCTGGTCAGTCGTCCTCATCAACTTAGACCATGAAACCCAATATGGACAAGTTCAACAGAACCACCATATACGGGCTGCCCATGCATGCTTCAGCATTGCCAGGGCATAAACTTCATTCATTCAAAATTTCCTCATTGACCATGATAATCTGCTGCAGGTGTAGCCCATTATCCTTGGTTTGTAGTTCTTAATTGTTCTTAATTAGCTCAGAGAAGTATCTAAAAGACTTGCTTTATTTAATCCTGCACATCTTTGGTATTATTAATGGCTTTTATCATTCCTCCTCTTAGCGACAACTTAAAATTCTCTGGGAATCTGCCAGTGTGATGATGTTTCCCTTTCTTTAGCCTGGTAGAGAAGAATCTTCATGAGAAGGCTCTCATGATATAGTCTCACTGACTATATATATATATATATATATATATATATATATAGTCTATATATATCAGTTTGCTCTCCACATGTAAACATAGTATTATCCTGCTACTTGCTTTATAAGATAAAATACTAATTATTGCCTCTTCTTCAGCATCCTAAGGAACCTAGAACTAAGCCATCTTGTAATTTGTGTCAGTGTTGTATTCTAATAAGAAATCATGCTATTTTTCTTATTTTTAATTTGAGACTCTAGGAAGGATGGAGATTATTTTCCTGGTAGTAAACCTAATAACATTTGAATAAATTCCATGCTACCTATTTTTCTGCTCTTATTGGGAGAATAGTGTAAATGGTTTGATTATTTTAGATTTAATAACTGGAAATGAAAAGGACATAGAGATCGTTTATGCTTCCATTTCAAAAAGAGAGAACGGGACTAGGAGTCATCACCTACCTTTTGAACACGTGACTTGGTGGACATTGGACTCAGGAAGAGTCTAAAGCTCCGAGATGCACATACCCTCACACATTCCACTGTGTTAATAGAAATGGGACCGTGTGATCCTGAGGGGATGGAGAGAGGTGGCTCCTCAGTGCGTATGGGCCAACCAGCCAAATCCAGGCCACTGAGAGATCCTGTCTCTATAGTCAAAGTGGATGAAAAACAGTACCCAAGGTTGACCTCTGGCTTCCACATGTGTGCACACACGTGTGCATGTGCTCTGACACACACACAGACCTATGTGCACATATGCATACTCAGAAGTGGGGAGCAAGTTGACTTCGCTTATATCATACTGTGGGTTCTTTACCCAGCGTAGATTAAGATGCCCTTAAAGCATGCCAGGGGAGTGCACATTTACTTTCAGCGTAGATTAAGATGCCCTTAAAGCATGCCAGGGGAGTACACATTTACTTTCAGTGTAGATTAAGATGCCCTTAAAGCACGCCAGGGGAGTACACATTTACTTTCTTCTCGGACTCTCTGATTAAACCACAGAGGTATAATTAGCATCTTTGAGCTTTATGCCAGGGGTTTGTTTTTCCTCTTGGCTAATGAGTGTGTAATTGCCTTCTGGGAGATTAAAAGGCGTGCCAAATGGACAGGAAGTGGCTTCAGCAGGCACTCAGGCATTTAGTGCCCTTTGAAGGCATAGTGTTGAGCTGCATCCATGCCTGACATTCCATAATTCCTGGGAAGGCAGAGAGGGGTGAATGAAGGTCAGAGACCCCAGATAGCGCCATAACAACACCCTTTAGCATTCAGGATGACAGGCTGCCGTGACTGAAGCTCACAGGTAGGGTGAGGAGATTTCTAAGAGGAACATCTGCACAGAGTAGCCACTGAGGCCCCACCTCCAGCCCATGATTCCTTTCTGGGATGCAGTGACCAGTACAGAGTAACCACTGAGGCCCCGCCCCCACCCCAGGATTCCTTTCTGGGATGCAGTGACCAGTACGGGATGGAAGCGTGTGAATGCCGACTTTCTGCCACTGAGAGACATTTCATTTAAAAGTAATTTTATCTGAGCTGCATGTTTAGTCTCTCTCCAGGGCAGCATTTGACAGCTTCTTACTCCACAAGGATTTCGAGCTGTAGTGATTTCGCCTGTAGAGCAAGAGCTCTCATTGAAAAGTATTTACTGAATTTTGTCTGAATGTGTACTCATATTGTCCGATTTTAACAGTAACTGCTGGTTTCTTTTCTTAAGTAAGATCTTACGTAGATACCTTTGGTGCGGGGATCAGTCTTTGCCTATTGCCCTTTCCTTCAGTACAGCCAGCTGGAGACCAAATGCTCACATTTTCCTCAGCAGTGTGGAAAGTGACCTTACTTCAGGAACTACCCAAAGCCACTGTGTTTACCTCTGCCCATTCCGGTAATTTCTGCCGATTGTCACAATTTAAATAGTATGTTCAATATGTTTGGGTTTCTTCCTCTTTCTCCTCGTCTCTCCCTTATATGATTCTTACCTAAACAGTAAGAGAAAATGAACAAACATTTACATCCTACTTTCCTAGCTCAAGTACTTTTTGGTACAATGATAGATTTATGCCAATATTATTAAATTGTATCTTGTGTAATTTGTTTTAAGAGTTATTTTTATGTTTGAATTTTTGACCATTTGAAAACAATCGTTATGCCTTATGAATTTTATACACCAGGGATTTTGGCTGCGTGTGTGCATGTGTACATGTGTGTGCATATGTGTGCATGTGTGTGCACATGTGTATGTGTGTGCATGTGGGTGTGCATGTGTGTGCACACATGTGTGTGCATGCATGTGTGTGTATGCACAAACATTTGTGTTTATTAGTCACTTTCCTTGTCATTGTGGTCAAGCTCCTCGTGAGCCTGTGGGGGGTTTCCTGTAGGGTCCTAAAGATTTTCTCTATACAGCAAAGTTTTTCATACCTTGGGTTTTGTGCTAAAGCAGTGGTTCTCAACCTTTCTGATGCTCTGACCCCTTTAATACAGTTCCTCATGTTGTAGTGACCCCCAACCATAAAATTATTTTTGTTGTCACTTTATAACTGTAATTTTGCTACTGTTATGAATTGTAATGTAAAAATCTGATTAGTAGAAAATTGTAATGTAAAATCCAATATACAGAATATATGATATACAACCCTGGTGAAAGGGTCATTTGACCCCCAGAGGGGTCACAACCCACAGGTTGAGAATCTCTGCCCTAAAGCTCCCACATCAGAAACACTGGGGGTGTTCGGCTCTCTTCACCTTCCACATTTGGTGAGCTTGCTTTTTCTTTATTTCTCCTTTATGCTTCTAGAGCCTTTCTTTACCTTTAAGATTCCAAAATCTCATTAAGCTATAGGGAAATTTTGACCTGCTTTCAACATTGTTCTGTAATTTATATAAACATAAACCGGTAATGAATGTGTCTTAAGCTGTGGCTTTTCACTGTGTGAGGCTCTGCCTCTCCAACTCCACCCCAGTCCTTGGATCTCCAGAATAACTAGGTGTTTGTTTTAATCCACACCTCCATTTCCTTCTTATTGTCTCTGACCCTCTCTATGAATGCTGGGTGGATATCTTACATCTTTTATTTTATTTGGCATTTCTACTCTCTAGGAATTGTCTTTCTTTTTTCTATTTATTTATTTATTTGTTTTTTGAGATATGGTTTTTCTGTGTTGTGGCTGTCTTGGAACTCACTCTGTAGACCAGGCTGACCTGGAACTCACAGACATCCATCTGCCTCTGTCTCCCAAGTGCTGGGATTAAAGGTGTGTGCCACCACTGCCCAGTTCTACTTCATTTTTTTATTTAGAAATTATTTTTTATTGTGTTCTGTCTGACATGGCTTCATCATGGTACAATCATGGCTTCCCAAGATTACCATTACTAAAACCACAGGACCTCTGAATAAATGTCCTTAGTTGGCAGAAAGGATTTTTTAGAAGTGGTTTTATAGGAGATTTGAAATGAAGAGATGATCATATAGATTCAGGCTTCTTAAAAATGTTCTACTCACCACCCTTTTGTACCTGAAAACTGTTCACAAATGTCTGGACATGTCTGCTAGGAAGTTTCATGATTGAGAAAATTAAAGTGGGAAGGCCTACCCTAACTGTTTGTCTGTGTGTGTTTGGGGGGGTGACATTCCCTAGGCTGGAGTCCTGGAGTGAATACAAAGGGAAAAGCCAGTTGACTACTGCCGTCTACGCTCCTGCATCCTGAGTGTGGATTCGGTTGATGCTTCTTCCCACTCTACTGACAAGACTTTCTAATAGAGCAGACCACACCTTCACACCATCAGGCAAAAACCAGCCCTTCCATCCTTGACTTACTTTTGCCAGTAATATTGTTACAGCAATAAAAGAAATAATTAGCACAGTAGCTGTTGTTAATATAATCAGAAAATTCCGAATTCAGGTCACCTTGATGTCTTCGAGAAGAGACTATGTTCCTGTGTTCACAATAAAGGGACTAAATCAATCGCTGTGGATCTTGAGTTGGATGAAAGAGGAAATGGAAAATGGGAGGGTGATCCATCAAAAAATAGATCAAGAAAACGGATACCTTCAAAAGGCAGAGGTACTAGACATCACATGAGAAAAGCTGAAAAATGAGAAATTATGATGAGTAATTAGAATGTCTCAAGTAAGTATTTTCGAAAGCAGGCAGTTCTGGGTAGGTGTGGTCATGGGTGTGGGCCACTGGGATGTAATGGAATAGGTCACTAGAGGTGAAGTCAAGGAAAAGACAGGTAAGGAAAGTCGATGAATTACCTAGAATAAGGGCAAGATTTGAGGTGGAATGGAACACTAATGGCCAAGTTCTCAGATGTATAGTGAGGGAGACACTCTGGACTGTGCAGAAGATGCCAAGAGATGTAAGACAAAGTTGTGGAGTATGACTTATTTAATGAAGAGAAGAACCTAGAGGTAACCGTACAGCAGAGTATTTGTTTAGTGATTTAGGACTCACAGCAAGAGAAGAGGAAACAGAGTGTGAAATGTCTTCAGGGACTAGTTTCTAATTCTAGAAGTTTCCAGTAAACTGAAGGTCTCAGGAAGAGAGTTGGGTTTTTTTCCTTTTTCTAGTTGATATGCATTTCCCCCTTTTGTATTCTTCATTATCTTTTATTTTCTAACTTTGCTTTACTCTTTACTGATTACCCGTATTCTATTTAGACCTCCTCAAACCTTTCTGGACTAAAGTGTGAGTATAAATAGTATGCAAATATACTCCAACTGTTTCTGATTAAAACGAAAAAGAAGGAGTAAGTAAACACATTACAAAGCATCATCATTCTACACTGGGAGCCATGCATGTCCTCTAAACTAATTATATTTTACTTCTTGGGGAGTAGTGTCAGGTATCAGCTGCTTACAGTCAGCCTTCCAAGGGGGACAAAAGTTCTCAAGAGTCACAGACTGGTAGCTGGATGCTATTCTGGGGATGGAGAGTTCTGGGGGTGAGTTGTGCTGACCACAGGAATGTTGAACAGTACATGGCTGGCTTTGACTAAAGAATCTTTGATGCATAGTATGACCTTTGAAATGTTGGGGCTGATGGCCCTCCTGCGAGCTTGTGTTACAAAATGTCTGTCACAGGTCAAAACCACTGTGTGAGGTGAGAAATGCACACTAATTGTCCAAAGATACCATATTCAGAAACTACCTCTGTTATTAAATAACAGGGCAGAGTAAATTTCAATAGGATAAACACTTCAATTGCAAAGTTTTGCAAGATTTTTGACTGTTTTGGGTATTTTAAGGAAGTTTTTGTGTGTGTGTGCATGCCATGTGGCTTTTCTTGTAGACTTCAATGGCACAGAACCACCAGGTAGAGACCTTGTCATTTATTTGTCTCACCGTCTTTAATCTTGAGTACTAAGTGGCCAATGTGGCTGTTGGACATTATTCTGGGTCAGATTTCCAGATTTTTTGCTTTTATTGTTTTCATTTGAAGATGTTATAGGAGCCTTGTGTTGCCTATCCATCTTTATATTTGGATCTGTGGTTTCATTCATTCATTCATTCATTCATTCTTTCTTTCTTTCTCAGTTCACAGCCATGAACGAACCACAGTGCTTCTACAACGAGTCTATCGCCTTCTTTTATAACCGGAGTGGGAAATATCTTGCTACAGAATGGAACACAGTGAGCAAGCTGGTAATGGGACTGGGGATCACTGTCTGCGTGTTCATCATGCTGGCCAACCTACTGGTCATGGTGGCAATCTATGTCAACCGTCGCTTCCATTTCCCTATTTATTACTTAATGGCCAACCTGGCTGCTGCAGACTTCTTTGCTGGATTGGCCTACTTCTACCTGATGTTCAACACGGGACCCAATACACGGAGACTGACTGTTAGCACATGGCTCCTCCGACAGGGCCTCATCGACACCAGCCTGACGGCCTCTGTGGCCAACCTGCTGGCTATTGCCATCGAGAGGCACATCACAGTTTTCCGCATGCAGCTCCACACACGAATGAGCAACAGGCGTGTGGTGGTGGTGATTGTGGTCATCTGGACGATGGCCATTGTGATGGGTGCCATACCTAGTGTGGGCTGGAACTGTATCTGTGATATTGATCATTGTTCCAACATGGCACCCCTCTACAGTGACTCCTACTTAGTCTTCTGGGCCATTTTCAACCTGGTAACCTTCGTGGTCATGGTGGTTCTCTATGCGCACATCTTTGGCTATGTTCGCCAGAGGACTATGAGAATGTCTCGGCATAGTTCTGGACCCAGGAGGAATCGGGACACCATGATGAGCCTTCTGAAGACTGTGGTAATTGTGCTTGGTGAGTTCTGTCTTAACTGTTGTCTCCTTTATAGAGTCTCAATGTTGTCATGTAGCCACATTAGTTTATGATAATGGTAAACAAGAGTGTGAATATTTACCTGGTATTATGAGAGAACAGGGAAATTTCATTTTGCAAGTCTATGGCAATGTCAGCTTACCATTCTTTCTGAAGTTACAGAATCAGCTAAATATTGGTCTCAGTGCTGTGGTGTAAATGATGAAAGATATCACAGAAGATTTTTCCTCCCTAGAAAACCATAGCATTCAAGGTCCCACACCACCAAAATCAAAACAAGCAAAAGCCTCAACATAGCTGGTTTCATTTAGCTTTAAAAAGGTTTTATTAGAGGCCACATCATAAGACTTTAGCCCTGAGGTCTTTGCTTCACAGATGTTCAAATGGATGGTGCTTTATATGATATGAGCACCCTAGATGCTTTCCTACATAGTTATCTATTAGTTCAAGTCTACATGCTATAGTTATTTTTTTATTTTATTTTTGAGAATTTGATCCATGTATACAATGAAATATCACCATATGTACCTCCACTCCCCCATCTGGTTCTCCCTATATCTCCCCAACAAGCTCCTCCCAACTTCATGTCTTTGATTTTGTTTGTTTCTTTTAATTTTTTGACAACCCACTAAGTCTCATGTGCACAGATGTGAGGTATGGGAAACCTACCAGTATTGATTGCCTTCCTCCATAAACAATGATTGTTCATCCCCCTGCAACTGCCCATGAGCAATAGCTCCTCAGTATGGAGTGGGTCCTGAAGATCATCTACCCATCTCTGCTGGGATGAACTTGGGAACCTTTTGGCTGTCTTGTTTATGTGATGGTCTTGGGTAGGTCATGATTTAGATAGCTCTGCCATGTACAGAAGCAGCATTCTTCAGCATCCACCTCTCTCCTCTTTCTCTTACATTCTGTCTGCTTCCTCTTCTGTGATGTTCCCTCAGCCTTGGTGGTGGAGATGGGTGTTCTGTTTAGAGCTCACGATTTCATTCTCAGCACTGTGACCAATTCTGCACCTCTCCATTGACCGCTGTCCACTATGAAAAGAAACATCTTGGGCCAAGGTGGTAGCAGAAGCTGGGAAGACGCTCTATAATTATTAACAAATTGTAGGCAAATAGTTCAAGGTTTTATAGAAATCTATGGCAGAAATCTTTAGGAAAATTAATTTTACAAAATTAATTTTCTCTTCATATTAATAGACATCACCTCACAGTTCAAGATAAAAATTATGATGTTCCTTCTATAAACTCAAATAATCTTTTTGTTGTTGATTTAAAAAATTAAAGTATAATTATATCATTTCTTCCTCCCTTTTCTCTTTCCTCTCTGAAATCTGTCTCATGTTCCTCCCCATCTATCTATCTATCTATCTATCTATCTATCTATCTATCTATCTATCTATCCCTAAGTATATTAATATAACTTGCTCAGTTCCTTTAATGCTTCTTGTATGTATATCATTTTATGACCACTTAGTAGTGTATAACCAATTAGGGAGCTCATCCTTGAAGAAAACGATTTCTCTCACTTTCAGCATTTTTTGAGACAGGCTAACCTTGAACTCACTTTATATTAAATAAACTGGCCTCTTGCCTCAAAATTCCTGCGTGTTGATGTTATAGGCATGAATTACCACATCCAGTTTTAAACTCAAGTAACTTCAAACTTAAAGGTTTCCTAGATTTATTAAAAAACCAACTTCATGGTAGTGGTCAGTGTGGATGAAGATATGTATACATTTACATACTTACAAAATAGTTTCAGAAAGCCTAGTAAGCTCTGGGCACTGGGATGGCACCTGGAGATATACCCACCTAGAGAACATTTGGAGAACATTTCTTTTAGAGTGTAGAGTAACTAAAAAGTTTGCTTGGTGATAATTTGTTTAATTAATTACCTAATTGAATCACAGCTTCTTCTTAGACTATATTGAGGTTAATGTTTGATCGCATCTATTAATCTTAAAACACACCCATAGAAACAAAACAATGCCACAAACGAAATCCCTGTAAGAAAAACAAACCAAAGCTTTTTTAGTGGTTGGGGATATAGTTGTGTGGTAGACGGTCTCTTCTTTTCTCTTTTCCTTTACTTTTCTTTAATTGAAAGTATATTTCTCATACAGTATATTCTGGTCATGTTTCACCCTCCTCTTATTCCTCCCAGATCCTCCCCACCTCTCCACACACCTAAATCAATGCCCTTTTTTTCACTTTATCATTAGAAAATAAACAGTCAACTAAAAGACACAAAAGAATAGGGCAAAACAAATGGAAAGAGCCAAAGTCAAAGCACAAGAAACACATACAGATGTAGATGCTAACACACCTGCACACCCAGAAATCCCATAAAAACACAAGGAGAGAAACCATAGTTTGTAAGCAAAAGACCTGTAAGGTTAAAAAATAAAAGCCCAGATAAAGAATTGGGAAACAACAACACTCCAAAATTACTATTGATTTAATTTTGTGTTGGCCACCTGCTTCTGAGCGTGGGGCCTGCCCATGTGTGGTTTGGATACCTAGTGAGACTTTGCTGGAGAAAACTTAATTTTTTCCTTTGTGAGCGGTTGTCAGTTGGAGATGGTTTCTGGGTAAGTGATGGGGCTGCTGTCCACTTTTGCTATCAACCCAGGGACCCCATCTCTGAAACCATGGTTTTCACTCATTTTAGTCCATGGAAGCAGATGGAGCCCAGATTACCCTTAAGTAAATTAACATCCCCGAAAGAGCCTTTACCCTGTTCTTTTGGGTCAGGGCAAGCCTGTCATGATGATCCTTTATGGCTGTATTGAGTGTGACATGTAGACCTGAGAGAATGAGATTTAGGCCATAGATTCAACAGCCTCCCTGAATCCCTGTCTAACTGAATATTCAGGAAGCATCCTCACTGGGGACACCATCATCTCAGACATGAGATATCTAATTCCATCCAATGAACCCAAGAACAGCATCTTCCTCATTTAATTACAGTAAATTGGCTCATCTCTGTGCCTCCAGACAGCTTCACCTAATCTGAAGAAAACATGTTTTAGTTTGCCATGGATATAATCTGTGTATGAGATGAGATGAATAGCCTGAGACATTTTGCTTCTGTATTGACGCAGACATTTGTTTGCTGTCCGTCAAATGTTGATGGACACTGTGATATGCGTGCGTGTCTTTTCCTTTATAATCTCAGACACTGCTTAGTTCACAGAGCACTAAATGACTGTGGTATTTGGACTATGAACCCATCAAGTTCTTACTTTAATCTTGACTTTTGCATAAGATTCCACATCTGCATCACGCACTACACTTAATGATTCATGTAAAATTAACATCTGTGCCTCATTGGGTAGTTTGGTCTCCACCTTAAGCAACACTTCCGCCACCTATCACACGAATTTCAAATGTGTATAGCAGAAGTCGTGTCCTTTGAGGCTTACATAGTAATAATTCTGTGGCCATGAAATGGAAGAAGTTTTAGAACATGGAAAACTCCAGTCAGAATGATGCGTGAAAATAACTTGAAGCAAGATGGAAATATGTTTGTAATTTAGGAACTAGAGGTCAATAGATGAATAACAACCTTTTTGAGAAGAGCAGTAGGAGAGAGAGGGTGGGTGGGCTCCGCATGGGAAAGTTGTAGAAAGCCCCAAGAGGAAAGTCACAGCCCAAAGCAGCCATGCGTTTGTCACAGTGATGCCCAATGTCTCTTGTGCCATCGGCTCTTCTGCTGGAAGTGGTGGATCTGGATATTTGGAAAACATGGGTTCGTTTTGTGAAATGAGTGCTGTCATTGGCCTGACGATCATCTCATTATCAGTTCACTGACTAATAATGTGGATCTTTGACTTTGGCTTTTGCAGAATGGTTTTTAATATCTGAGAACTATGATCTATGAAGATTTTTGGCCTGGGGAAGGCCAGCAGGATCAAATGTTTTGTTGTTTCTTTTCTCTATGTGGTCTTTCATAGCTGTCTGGCTCAAAGTAGGTACACAGCAAATAATTGTTGAGTGAATGAATGGATTTGGTGGGAAAAGCAACTGCCTGAGCTTTCAAGGTGGAAGAGCAAAGAGCCTCTGTGAATTTACTATGGTATCACTTTAGCCAGCTATAAAGGGCGACACACCTGCCTATACTTCTATTATGTTCCGTGAGTTTAAAATAAAGCCAGCTTTATATTGAGACAGGGTCTCACCATGTAGCCCAAGATATCCTTGAATTCATGATTCTTCTGCCTCATCCTCCTGAGTGCTTAAATTAAAGGCATGTCCCACCATGACAGGCTAATAGTTCATGACTGCTAACTAGAATGTGAACAACTTAGAAAATGACTGGCTATTGTGGGTGTTTAGTTAATAGCATATCAATTTTATTGTGATTTGTTCTGGGATGGCTATGACTTATCACTTGTATGGAATAGCCTTTGGTTTTTGCTGTATGAGAATGGTCTATGGCATTTAGACCTGTTCAGTGTCCATGTTCAAGTGAGCATTTGTTGGTCAGCAGCTAAAGAAGAGGCATCTTGGAGTTTCACAATGGCAGCATCAACGGGGAAGGAAGCATGAGTGTGCAGGTAGCTGCTTTTGAGTGAGTATTGGGCCTTAATAAGAATCTTATTTCAAATGTATACAGGATTACTTGCTCACCCAGCACTCAGACTACCTTGGAGGTTTCGATTTGGAAATAACAACCCTACTGAGCCTGGGTACCATGATCGGTTTTCTGTCTTTCCCCTGGGTGGTGAAAAAGGAAGTCTAGGGACTCTGGGTAGCTTGCCTGAAGTCACACAGGTAGTAAGTGTAGGAGCTAGAATTCTATACAACTCCTGACTTGGGTTCCATGATCTGTGCGGGTTTTACCTCCACATCATGCTGCTTCTCAAGAGTGAAACTATCCCGTGTCTTCTAGGACAGTTTGCAGGCCAGTGGGTTTTTTGTGTTGATCCTTTTCCTTGATGCTGCCAAACCCCACCTTTGCCCCTTTTCCAGGGGGCAAAGAAAGCCTTGAAGGTGTGTTCTTTTTCTTTCTCTCCCTTCTGATACCACTCAGGATTCCCATGTGGGCCACCATGCCCCGTGCTTTGGAATTACAGCATCCACAAACCAGCTGCTTCTCACTGAGGGAATGTTTTGTTCAAGGTGTAGTCGACTCCCATTCCTTGCCCCAGCATGAAGCTAGAGATCCGCTCCCCAGCTCAGGCTTCCATCTGCTTGACATCTTACCAAGAATTCCTTGAGTCGGTTCCCCCAGTGACTCAGGCAGTGGAGGCGTTCTTCCTTATTTGACCACAGACTGTCTCAGGATGGGAGTCCTTTCCCTTTCTGCTCTGTTATTTGTGGTGACACTTCCACTGAGGACAATCAGCAAAGAGGAGAACCAGAGTTCAGAAAGGAAAAGGAGCCCGGGGAAGGTGTGGAGGCTTTGACATCTGATCCCTGAGAGGCATAGAAAATAGAACAAATGTAGGGGTCATCTCCCTTGGCAAAAAGGATACTTTTTTTTTTCTAGTTTGACCATTGCAATGGCCAGTGGTCACCAGTAAGGATAAATTACCCACTATTCTCCATGTACTTCATGCCAGAGTCAACACTCGCCACCACTCTTAATGTTGTTTGGGCCAATTATTAGGGAAGGTCTCTTTTTTCCTCCCATTTTATACGGCAAGTTATTTGTGAACGGCCTTCTCTTTGGAAGTGGCAAACAGAGTCCAGCTGTAGGGATGGGCTCCCCGCACTTCCAGCACAGGGTGTTGAGTGTGAGTTCTCCTGCTTTACTTCAGCGAATCTGATGGGTGCTAACAATTATGCTCAGGAATAAACAGACCAATAAGAACAACCTTTTGCAGAGCTTGCTTTGGAGAAGAAGCTAAGAAAGTTCTGTAAAGCGGTTGCCTCCTTGTTTTGGTAGGGATGAGGCAGAGACCTTGAGTGAAGGGAAGGCAGGACTCCCAGAAGAGCCAATATTAAGTAGATTCATAGTCTCTCTCCCTCCCTCTGCCTCCCCCTCCCCGTGTGTGTGTGTACGTGCATGTGCACACACACAGGCCACAGTTTGACACTATGTATCTCCCTCAACTGCTTTCTCACCTTAGATTTTGAGGCAGGGTTTCTCACTGAGCCCAGAGCTTTGGTTTAGCTAGACTCGCTTGGCCAGCAAGTTTGAGGTTCCCATGAGTCTTCCCTCTCCAGCCTCTTCAGCATTGACATCACAGGTGTGTGACACCACACTGGGCCTTTTACATGGGTGCCAGGGACCCATGCTCACATCCTCACTCTTGTGCAGCACACACTTTACCCTGAGTGGGTTCTGGAAAGATATAGAAGAGGAGTTAGTCATACCGTAGTGTAGAGGTACAGGGTGGGGAGCACCGGTGAGGGCAGGAAGTAGTATGAGCAATGGTTATCACCCTTGGGGGACTGAAAGCAGTCAGGCACGATTTGCATGCCATGGTTATGCTGGGTAGAATGTTGACCAGATGGGGGGGGGACTTCAAAACATATTATGGTGTTTGGGCTTTAGGGTGACTGATAGGAAACGCTAAAGTGCATTTCCTAATGAGCATCAAATCTTATGGGTAGGGCAGCATACAAGCTGTTATCCAAACAAACATACTTGCAGTAGCAAAACCAGGCACTGACTAGTTGGGATGCTGGTACCACAGACAAACCCATGCATCTTCAGGAGACTTGGCGTATCTGGTTCTTTTTTCCTATGCATACTTTCTGGGTCCCTGTTCTTTGCTGTTCAAGTGTGAATGTTCTTACTACATAAAAATGAGAGGAAGAATTATTTTTTTAAAGACAAGTGTCTTCTTATTTGGAATTTCAGAACTTCGAGGGTCTTTAAAAACCACTCCATTCACCTCCTTCATCTGAAGAGTCTAAAGCTCTCACATTGAATAATTAACCCAAACCAGGGCCCAGTGCACTGTCTCCTGTACTCCAGTCCCATCCACACTTTCTGTCTTTTCCTTCTTTCTGAACACCAACGTGTTTTTGTGGGGCTAGCTGGAACTCACTCTAAACAGTTTAGCTGTGAAAGGTAGCGCTATGGGAAGGGCCTCTTTGAATTTGGTCTCATTATTACCAGCTGATAGTATCTGACCTAAGGCTTTGTCACATGACATCCAACACCTAATTGCTTGCTATTTAATAAAAAAGCTATTTTGTAGCTTTGACATATACTATGATTGTGTTGACTTTCTTAGGAAGAGTATGATGTTAATGGCTTTATTCAGGTATGTGTGTTCTTACTTTTATTTATTAGTTTGGTTGCCTCAGATCCTCACTCCGGCATTGATTAGCTGGGTGATGATGGTTAAATTCCATCCTCTTTGTGTTAATTAATGTCTTTTTACCTTTGCCCATAGGATAAGTTGGCCAGTTTGATTTTCAAGATTACTTAAGGTTCTATTTATTTTATGAATAAGATAGTAAGGATAAAATGAACAAGCTGTAGATCTTTCTAGTGGAAAAATAAGAAATGGTATCAAAACAAAAATCCTAGACCATTTGTTCTCTCTATACAAAGTGCTTCCTTCTTCAGTGATTTCCATTAAGATGCTCCATTGACCATTCAACGCTGTGGCACCTTTATTGAGAATCGTCTCTGAGAAGTCTGGTTTTAACATTTTATTTTCTTACAGAGACCTGGGTGGCAGTGAAGGAGGGCTTCCCAGTTGGCCCTGCTGGTCAGAGAAGGAAATAGACACAGAGTCTCTTCTTCCCTGGCCACAGGTGACTGAGCTGCATACACATCCTGTACTGTGGAAGGAAATTCAAGCTACCTCAAGTGTCCTTGGGTCCCCGTGGCATCCCTGTGAAGGCCTCTTTGAAGAAGAATCTGAGGGAGAATTCATGAGAGCCTTGATTGTTTGGCCAGTCCCTAAGTTGGCTTGGCCCTATGAGTAGTGGCCAGGAGAGACACTCTGCAGGCATAGTGCTGTCCCAGCCCAAGCCCCAGAGAAAACACCTTTCCAACGGCAGCTCTGTGTACTCTTTGTTGCCCATCTCCGTTCAAATATTTTTATTCCAAGGAAACAGTCAAACAGAAACAAAACCCCCAGACCACATGGACCCAAGAGTATTCCTTTTGAGGTGTGGACAGATGATCCTACGTGGAGCTCTTTCTTATTTTAGGTCTGTTGGAGTAACTCAGGCCTCTAAAGCTGAGATACTGACTGCTAAGGTCATGTTCTTGTCCTTACATGGAATAAAGGACGCACATGTTCCATTACTTTGGTGATTTTGATGGAGATGGGAATCACTGTTGCCAGGGGTTATAAACTTAGATTTGGAGTGAGATAGGACAGTTTGAATCTTGGCTTCTCACCACAAGCTCCCAGGACCTAAGAAAAAATGACTTTAACTTCCCTTAACCTCTGTTTCAGAATTCGGGTTCTATGAACTGATTTCTTAATGTAAACCGCATTGTTCAGCCTCTCCTAGAGAACACTTCCTATGGGAAAGAAAGGCATCCCAGACTAGTAAATCTTAGCCACGTAAGCAACTGTCCCTCTGTAGTTTTCAGACACATTCATGTCCACAACTACCCACACACCAAGCCCACTCTTGCACACAATGGTAGAGTTTCATTTCTCTGACACAGAAGAAAAGGACTATTGTGTTTCAGCAGCGGGCTCTGAGAGTAGGTTGTACCTTTTGTTGTTAATGTCTTTGCCTTTTCCATGCAAAGGAAATGGCAGTTTTGATCTGCTTCACTCCCCACAGGTGAATTTAACTGGGCTTGGCTGTTAAGAAATGTTTGGGAGTGGAAAAGACCACTTGGTCAGTATCTATTTGAATGCCATTGTCTTTTGTAGGTATATCTACAATATCTACAATAATTAAGGTGCAGCCAGCAGCTCAAAGTCCTGCAGAACTAATTCCTTTCTCTTTCCTTTTGATGAGTGATAAAAGACCACACCTGGAGAACATGGAAAAACTGTCAGATGTATACTGATTACTTTTCTGGTGCTGGATAAAGCACCATGGTCAAAGGCAACTTAAGCAAGGAAGAGTTTTGGTTTATGGTTCCAGAAGGATAAGAATCCTCATGAGGTGGCAGAACGGAGGCACAGCAGTAAGTGTCGGCCATGGTAGAGTGAGAGCAGGAAGCTGAGAGCTCACATCTCAATCCCAAGCACGAGAGAGAGAGAGAGAGAGAGAGAG
>LOJH01001194.1:0-51028 GCA_001685095.1 Ellobius talpinus
CCCGCCGCCTGCTCACATCTGCCCGCCTCAGTGCCGCATGGCTGGACCGGGACCCGCCACCAGCTCGAGATCTTGCATCAGCCGGGGCCACCATGCACCAGCCACCGGACTAGCTCTGCGGGCCGCCGGGGATCTTTAAGCGTTTTTAAAAAACTTGAACACGCCGCCCGGTCACACATATCTCAGAGCAATGGGCTGATGTGTCCACCCCAAGCCCTGAAGAACCCTCCAGCTGCTGCTCTCGTGCTCTCTGACCTCCACAAAGGACATTAGCGTCTTCTTTCCCACATCACTTAGTGGGAGACATGCAGCTTGGTTTGGACTCATTTCTGAACCATGCACTTTGCTGCTGCCATTTGAGAGTTCAACTACAAACTCATGGGTTCTTTCTTCTACTTGAATTTGCCAACATCTCAGTTTGGCCCACATCAGAAGCTGTCTTTCTTCAAGCTGCCCCTTCCTCTTTGCTCAGAAATAAGCACGAACAGCTTCCCAGTTGCTTAAGCCTAGCTATTGCCTTGTACCCATTTCCCTCACATTGGCCATTTCCTTCCACAAAATAGCAGACACACAACTGTTTGTTAATTACTTTTTATTAAGTAGATTTTATGTTCTTGCTTTACTTTTAAATTTTATAGCTGATTTTGGAGACATCTTAATTTTTTCAGTAGTGGAAGTAGGGCCTGCTCACAGTGTAAACCCAAACATCTGTATAGGACATGAAAATGGGTTTGTAGCACAGTCCAAGACAGATTCTGTTGATTCCTTATTGGAGACTGCGGCCAAGTAGGAGAATGAGATAATGAGAACAGCAAAACGAACAATAAGAAAATAAAAATCCAAATAAGTAATTATTGTGATTGAAAATATACAACATGGCGGCAGTCTTCATTTTGTCTGTCACATATCATGGCCTTCTTTTCTAGGGCAATGTGGATCACACATTCACACAATGGTTCTCAACCTGTGGGACACACACACAGTGGTTCTCAACCTGTGGGACACACATACACACACAGTGGTTCTCAACCTGTGGGACACACACACACAGTGGTTCTCAACCTGTGGGACACACATACACACAGTGGTTCTCAACCTGTGGGTCACACACACACACACACAAATAGTGGTTCTCAACCTGTGGGTCTCTCTCACACACACACGCACACACACACACATATACACAATGGTTCTCAAACTGTGGGTCACAACCCTTTTGCAGGCTAAATGACCCTTTCAAAGGGGTTTCATTTCAGATATTTGTATTATGATTCATAACTGTAAAAATTACGGTTATTTTTTTGTAATTTTTTACAGTTATGAAATAGGTCACCACAACATATTAGGAACTGTATTAATGGGTCGCAGCATTAGGAAGGTTGAGAACCATTGGGCTAATACGTTATCTCTTATTGCTAGGTAATAGTCATATCATGATTATACCATAAATCATTCTGGCATTTTCCTTCTCCTTAACATTTAAGATGTTTAGTGTTTTTCACTTCAAACAACATTAAAATAAATATATTTATATCATACCTTCACACTATGGGGCAGTCAGCCCTTTATTAACATATGCACTGTAAGTACTTTGAAGTCTTTTAGTTTTGGGGTATATCACGTCATCCAAAAATCAATTGCTCAAGGAGTCCACTGTTTTCCTTTCTGTCAGCTGAATGTTGGAAAGTTTCATCTACCTGTAAGGATCCAAAATATTTTCTTACATATTAGTGTAATATTTTATTATTCCTTTTTTACTTTAGAGATTTATTCCACGCTGAGATATTGCCTTCTTCTGAATAAATATCCAGTTTCACAGGCCTGTAATCCCAGCTACTTGGGAGGCCGAGGCAGGAGGATTATTAGTTCAAGGTCTGCTTGAAGAACTTAGTAAGACCCCGTCCAAAAACATGAAACAAAGGTTGGGCTGTAGCTTAGTTGTAGAGTGTTTGCAAGGTCCTAAGTTTGGTCCCCAGCACATGAACCCCAAAATGGCCAGCTGTGCTAGCACAACTGTAACGAAGTCACCACATGTGAATTCCCTAGATCATCTTGAATGAACGTCTAGAACACATTTGCTGGTTTTATATTAGCAATGTATCAGTACCATGTGGTTTGACTGACATAGTTTTATGGTAAGTTGTAATTTGCAGCAAGTCAAGTACATGTCAACAGTCGCTTTTAATTTTTAAGAGATTTCTAATGTGATAGTATGAATGTATTGGCCCCTTAAGTTCAGAGGATGTGGCACTGTTAGGAGGTGTGACTTTGTTGGGAGTAGGTATGGCGTTGTTGGAGGAAGTGTATCATTGGGGAGGCGAACTTTGAGACTTTGAGGTCTCATATATGCTTAAGCCACGCCCAGCAAGACATTCCACTTTCCTGTTGCCTTCTGATCAAGATGTAGCCAGTACCATGTCTGTGTGCATGCCACCATGCTCCCTACCATGATGGTAATGGAGTGAACCTCTGGATTGTAAGCTGTCATCTCAATTAAATGTTTTCCTTTATAAGAGTTGTCATGATCATAGTATCTCTTCACAGCAATAGAAACTCTAAGACACCTAGTATTTTGTATTAGTATATAAAACTCTTTGTTGATAGACATCTAGGATGTTTCCCACTTAAATTTCCTATAAATAATTCCCTGAACATGCTTTTCATCATTTAATGTGATTCTCTATGGCAAAAGAAGAGAAGCAAAGCTAGGGGTCTGGGAGATGCTTTAGTCCGTAAAGTACTCTGCAACAAGCTTGGGAACCAGATCCCCAGTGCCCATGCCAAAGATGGGGTTAGTTGTACACAGTTATAACTCCCCACTGACAAAGTGGAGCCAATAGGATCACTGGGGCTCAGTGGCAGACAGCCCAACTTTGCATAATTCTCAAGTCCCAGGTCCAGATGAGAGGCTGTCTTAGGTACGAGTACGGAAAACTATCCTGAGAAACAAACCAGAGGTTGACCTCTGGCCTCTCTCCCACACACACGCATGCAGATGCATGTATACACGCACACACACACAAGGAAAAACAGTTCTGGGCATTGCTGTCTCCTTGATCTACTCTAAGCTCCTAGAGAGGGGCGGGAGCAGCTTCCACATTTTCTGTGTTGTAACGCACTTCATGGTCATGTTTTCTGCTGCCAAACACCATCCCCTAAAGCCTCTCATATAAAAGCCCTAGAAACTGGTCCTGTTGATGCAATACCTATAATCCCATCATTTGGGAGACAGAACAAGAGGACGTCCGCGTTTGAGAGCAAGAACCCGTCTCAGATAAACAAGTCTTAGAGAAGTAGCCACAAAGTGGTTGCTTTGTTTCTAACATCAAGGACCGCGCATGGCTTCTTCTTCAAAGAGCTTTTGCCTCATAGATTCCCTGAAACAAGGTGTAGCTGGTAACAGTCTGCATAACAGCTGATTCCAGTCTTCAAGGGCATACTTAACCTTCATGTGACTTTCTCCCGGGATGCCTGCCTCTTTCACAAAATAGAAAGGCAAGTCTGTGCCGGGTCTCTGAGGCCTAAGCTAATACAATATTCTATCAATCAAGAGCATAAACATCAAACTGGAACTGAGTTGACTTTCAAACTACAAAACATTTTGTAAATGAGTGTTGCTTGGTGTCAAAGCCTGAGAGGAAATTTGGAGGCTTTAGTATTGTAGGTCCATGAACTTCTGTAAAATGTTTGAAGGTCATGCTAACCATACCTCAACTAACTGCATCCCAGGATGCCATTCAGCGTACAGACTCAGACTTCAGCCTTAATTTCTACAATGTGGCCCCGAGAGAGGTGATACCGACTAACGATCATTCGTGCATACTAGATCCTTGCTGGGGACAAAGAGGAAGCCCCCGCTTCTGTTCCTAGCTTCTTAAACATGGCTTGTTTCTCATTAGCCCACATTGAGACATATTTAGGAAGTTGTTTTTTGGGGGGAATATTCTTGACCTTTATAAAAAATAAAAAATCTAAAAATAGTATCAACATTATCAATTAAGTCACTGACTCTGACAGGCACACTGAAGACCTCAAGGCCCCTCTCTACAAAGAAGTGCATTATATTGACAGTTTAAATTCATTATTGGACAAAGCAGGCTTTCCTGGGAAGCTTGGCTGTTGTCCTCTGTTGAAAATGAAGGGTGTTTTGTTTTGTTTTGCTCAACTTTTTCAAATGCTCATCAACAAATCAGGTGAACTCTACCAAAACATGGTGACCTGCTTGAACGGTAACTGGGCTGTTAGGTTTTGCCAAAGCGACCCAAACTAGAGCTACCTAAGAGGGAAGCTCATGGAGAAATTGCTTCCTGAGACTGGCTTGTAAGCCCACTGGCAAAGGTGTTTTCTTGATTAGCGACTCATGTGGGAGCTTCCAGCTTACCCCGGGCAGGTGGTCCTGCTTGTACTTCAAAGCCAGCTGAGCAAGCCACGAGGGTCAAGACAATAAGCAGAGGGCTCCTGTGGGCTCTGCTTCAGTTCCTGCCATGAGTTTCTGCCCCTGCTTCCTTGGATGACCGCTTGTGACCTGTAAGCCAAACAAACCCCTTCTTCCCCCAAGTTGCTGTCTGTTGGTGTTTTATCAAAGTGTTATCGAGAGAGCACCAGAAGAACGCTTATTTTATGTTGTTTCTTGGTGTGGTTTCACTTCTCTATTTTCATTTGTCTTGTGTTTTATATGTTCTTTTTGATTAGACACCCCAGTTCTGCGGTTGAGTGAGATGCAAACACTCAACCCCCGTTCTCCTCTGTGAATTCTGCTCTATTTTACCTTGTAGGACTCTCCTGTGTCTCTGAATTCCTGAGCAGGCAATGGCTGCCCTCAAGCACTTGGCTTTTTTTTTTTTAATCTGATTGCATTGTTACTCAGCTCTTACTTTCTTAACTAACATCCAGACGAAGGAACTCAGGTCTTTAGTATCCCTAGTTCTTGGCAAATGGAAGACACTAAGAATTCACTTGAAAAAGAAAAAAAAGGAAATTTAATGTTAAAAATGCATGCTGTCAAATGATCAGCCGTGAAATTATACATACAAGTAACATTTTATAGACTGAGCAGGTTGTATGTACGTATGTTTAGAAACGCATACACACAGAGACACACACTGCCACTGCCGCCACCACCACCACCAATTAAAAGAAAAGGCTGTGAATTTGAAAGGGAGTGGTACAAGGGAGGGCTTGGAGGGAGGAAAGGGAAAATGATAACTCAAATAAAATAAAATTAATGCATACCACAAATAGTGAAGGAAATGTAAAGAATAGCCCAGAAGCTAAAACAATCGTCTAGCAAAGAAGGTAACTGCTTTCCTTGGTTCAAATTAAGGGATTTAAGTCGATCCGGTGAGAGTCAGGACGGAAAGCTTGCGTGCTGCCAAGCCTAGCAGAAAACACAGGTGCAGGGAGGGTGTGAAAGACTTCAGGATAATGAGGAGCCTGAGGATCACAGGCTTCAGAGGCCTCCTAGAAACAAGGCAGTTTCTGGAACCAAAGTCAGCAGAAAAGGGACTGTCTTTGCAGCAGGACAATGGCCACAAGTAGAAAGGGTTCTGATCAATGCAGGGCTGCGGGTTATGGATCTTGGGAAAGTTGGGAGGAGAGAGAGAGAGAAAATGTGATCAAAATAAAATGTATGAAATTCTAAAAAAAAAATCAATTTTTGAAATGTTAAAAGCCAGGTAGGAGCGAAGACACCAGTACCCTAAACTGGCTTCTTCCAGTACTTGCCATTGGTGGAATCTTATCAGAGGCCCAAAGCTCAGTGGAGTGGGGTGAAGGTGGAATTCAGGAGAGACCTTCTCAGCAAGGGTTCCCTTAAAAACCCTGTAATGAGATGACTCAGCAAGGAGATGTGGGGAGGGAGAAATCAAAGAGGAATTTGGAAAAGATGGACTGAAACGCAGAGGTTAAAACATCCATTATATCTTGAAAATGTGTACAGTTTCAGAGGACCATAAAGCATTACATGAGGTTTACACAGACTCAAGATGTCTACGCTTTTCTCTGTTTTCTGAGACAGTGCATTGTTTTCAAGGTTGTTTTACATTCCCTTGGTTTTGGACGATCCTCGCCTTGGTTAAAGAAACGTGTGAAAATGCAGCCACCCTGATTGCCGTGGGTTGGTCTGCATGGCTGCCTTTGGAGACATTTGATAAACCCCTTATTATCATCTTGGCAGGCTCCTTTGTGTCAGGCCAAAAGGATTTCTCACCCGAGGAAGACGCATTTATTTGGGCCCCGAGTCCTCAAGCCCAGATGTTGTGTTTACAGTTGTCCCTAAACAAGATGAATCCAGTCACCTCCCTTCGTCAAGAGGACGGCTTGCTATCTGATGGCAATGTTAGCTTCAGCGTCTGCTGATAGTTCGTCTCATCTTCCTGCAGTTTCCTGTAGGTCTGCAGAAACCCAGTTTTCTTCCTTAAGATTCTGGTGTTGCTTGGGCTTTGCTGCAATCCCCATTTAAATGGCATGTCCCCTTCTGAGGGCCTTTAGGGAAGGACATGCTGTGTTACTGCGGGGTCACTTTTGAATTCTCAAAGATCTATTAGAACACACTCCTTCCATATTTAATCAGATGGTGAGCTACTGATCAAATCAGTGTTGAGGAGCAGCCAGAAAGATTTGTCTTGTGTTGTGTTCAGCAGCAACCAACTAACCAAATACCCATCGCGTGTCAGGTTCCCGCTGTCCTGGTGCTGACAAAGTCCATTCTGTCATCTAATCTTCCTGGCAGCTCTTTGAAATGGATATTATAATCCACAGCTCACAACAGGCAAATTGGAGACTCAGAGATGCAAGTAAGATGCCTATAGCCCCCCCCCCCNGAAGCAGGACTCCCTCCATATGGGCCTGAAGCTGGGGTTGAGAAACTGAAGGACTTGACTTTCTGATTTTGGTAAAAGTGTCACATGTGTAAAATAATGTTTTTGTCTCTAATATGACAAATTAGCTATGTGGATGGCCAGTGTCATGGGGTAAAGAGTGATAGAAATGGATTCCTTTAATCTTGCTGCTAAAGGGACAATCTTCACTTAAATTTTAGTCAACAATACCTCCTTTCCTTTTTATCTGACTTTGTTACTTAAGGAATGCACACATGAGCACCAGCTGCTGGACACAGCACTTCTTTCTCTGGGCAACCCCCAAACTTGCTTGTCCGGTTCTACTCCCTTGTGGAAAAAGGGCGCTTATCCCATGTTTCCACTTTGGAATGGCGTGAGAGCAGAAAGGACTATACAGATGCCGTATCATAGATACTATGGGACTTACTAAAATACAAACTTCCGGAGATCAGAAATTTTTGTGTCCTATGAATTACTATAAATCCAAGCCCCAGTAGCAACATACATGTTTTAACAAAGTATAAGAGGCATTAATTTTGCTTCTTTCCCTTGGAAATTGCTCTTGTACGAAGCACTAAACCTGGCCTGGCTTCTCAAATGGCTCTCAGGAAGTGGAAGCTTTAGTAAACGGGTCTATGTGGTACAAAGTCGGAAGGTGGCAGAGGTGTAGAGCGAGTAACTGGTGGAGCTTTGTCTTTGCTCGAACCTCCATCTCCATCACAGGAGAGCACCAGTTCATCGTTGTCTGTGAAAACCATGTTCCATAGGAGGCTGTCTTCGCTCCGTGGGCACGGGTCCTCTAGCACAAGGCTGGACTCAAAATCACCATCCAGCTGATAGTCGTTGAGTCAGTCAAGAGTGACAGAACGCAAATCAAAAATAATTCAAACAGCATTTGGTATCGAGCATGTGCTTACTAAATATTTATTAAATTACATTAAATATGATGCTCAAAGGAAGACTCATGCCACACATTCCAAAACTAAGTAGGCATTATATTTGAATTAGCAGCTGTTGGGGATTATCTGCGTGCCTCCCCAGTCAGGATACTAAATGGAGATCTTACTGCATCAGCAAACTCCTCAGTCTGAGAAATGGCTCGCTTCCCGCAGGCTGGCATGCTACCTTCCAACTATGCCATACTTAATGGAAAAGCTAATGTGTACCATGGTGTGCCAGACAATCTGATACTGCTTACAAATCACCCCTCGCCCCTTTCCGTTGCAGTGTGTGAGAGTTCGTTAATCACCCCTTCCTCCCTTAGTCTCTTCCTTTCCTTCTGAGCATCCTATAAACAGAGGCACCCAAAGGCAAGGATCTCTATGATACTGAAAGGTCTATGAAGCTCAAAGACAGTGAAAAAACCTCAGCTTAGGAGAAAAGACATGGGACATCATGTTTGCAATAGATGGTGTGTTTTCATGGTTTTTTCTGCTCCCTGAATAATTGTTTTGGACTCAGCAGAACACAAGCTCCAGGATTCTATATCTTAAATGGCTAGACGTTTTCCCCCAATAAACATGACATGACACAGATGTACTCCACATTAGAAACAGTCTATAAATACCCACATATAATATGTACACACATGCACATGTGCATGCCCCCTACAAACACACACACATACACACACTCATGTTCTAGTGAATTTTAAATAAATAACAAATTATTGAGTACCCCAAACAAAAAGTTCATTTATTTTCCATTATGACTGACAGGTTTCCCTGTAAGATTTTCAAAGCACACAGTAAGGATCTGGCCATTTGGGAAGAAGGAGCTGAAACCTAGTTAGAGCAGACACCGTCTGGTGGGGGCTGGGGTGCAGAGGCTGCAGGACAGATAGCACCACTTAGGTACAGACAGGAGACAGTTGTTTAAATAAGAGCATGGTGGTGTCAGCCTGTTGATAAGGCAGCACAGAGCCAGTTGCTGGTAAATTGAATCTGTTAAATGTTAATGAACTATCACTGTAGAAGTAACCGGGAGATGGGAAATGCTCAAGAAGTTAGAGTCTACTGCAAGGCCAATTTATCTCACAATGGGGAAGATTTTTATTACAAACATAAGGAAACTTAACGTAAAATTTAAATTTTTAGTGTATTTTATTGATAAAAGCGTCGTTCCTTTATCCACAAGTCAGTTTTCTCCGCTCTAAGCAGAATTTTACAAACACGTCGGCTGAGCCACAAGAAAGGCCTTTTTGATATGATCTTTTGTATTTGAACCGTCTCTTGCTTGGAATTAAATTCAGTCCCAAAATAGCAAGTATATCACCCCCTAACCACTTCCCATTAGTGACAGCACACTGCAGAGATTAGCCGTGCAGCCGTGATTTGCCAAGTAAAAGAACCTTTTGGGGAGCTCAGACTCAGACTTCCCCACTCAGAAAGGGCGATGCGTGGGTCTGTGTGAATATTCCTAGCCGGCAAAAATGAATTCCAATGGAAGTGGATACAGACTAAATTGAAGTCTTGGGCAGACTTTGCTTTTGGGTGTTATTTCCCGCAGGACTGGGACAGGCTCAGGTCGCTGACATCAGCATGGCTGTTCTGTAGGACGAACAGTCCAGATGAGCTCTCTTCAAATGCTAAGTTTACAGCAACTGAGTCTTCAGAGCAGATAAAACCTATGTGTGATATAAATCTCTTCCTCGGCTGTCATGATTGACAGGTCCATTTGGTTGGGTTTAGAGGGCAGGGAACAGAAGTGGAGCCTGACTCACGGGACTCGGCTCGGGGCTCAAGTTTGGGATTGTTTTAGAGACATGAATACCCACACGTCCTATCTATTGTCACATTCGGGTTTCAGAGCCACATGAGTAAAATTTTCACATTTGCCACTTAAACACTTCTCTGAGCCCGTGAGGTCATTTTTAAAATGCAGTTCTATTTCCTTGGTAAAGCCTCTTCTGAGACACTAAACTTAGTGCTGCCAATCAGAGGAACAGGTGGTATGGGGTATGCCCAAACCGGCCCTCCCCCATTAGGCGTTCCTAAGAGAGCCAGCCAATCACAGCCCCGGGCACTAAGGATGTGAGCCCGTCAGCAGATCTGGGGAATATAAGGGCCAGCCAGCCCCTGGCTCTGGAGCAGTCGTGCATTCCCACCTCGCCTCGGGTGTAGGGATTGCATAGAAAAGCAAAACCACACAGTCTTGACTGTGTGGTTTTGTTTTGAGGGTTAGAGGCTCACTGATTCATGTCGGAGATGGTTGGGAAAACCAACTCTACATAGGACGTCGTTTCAGAAGCAACCTTGGGCTTAGTCCCACCCTTTTTAGGCACTCTTGAGAAGTCAGGTAAGTGGGAACCGGCTTGTTTGAATCTTAGAGCTATTTCTGATGGGTTTCCAGTAGTCAGTTTGAGCGGTGAATGCCTGTTGCTAAGGGTTTGCTCTCTCTGACCTGCAGTGAGGATCTGTGTTTTAAAATTGATTTGGATATGTAAGCTTTCTTTAAAAAAAAAAATCAAATGCTTAAGCCCAACCAGTGGAGTCACCAATTCAGATTTTTAAAATGCACTTGATATCCTAGAACTTGAGGGTCTGAGATTAGGGCAGAAATGTTTGTTTTCTTAATAAACGTGTCCGTGGGGGAATGTACAAGGTTATGTGGCCCTGTGATAAAGCAAGGCTGACCAAGAATAGCTCTGAGAAAGCCATGTGGCATCGGCTACGCCCGATGACTTTTTAAGGGAATCAACCGCAGGGGTATCTGTTGCGGGACCGTGGCAGACACTTGTCTGCTGTCAGTCAAGCAGGGGGGTTATTTTGGGAGCATGACATTTCAGATGCATACCTTCAGCCCTAGGCCTCTGAAAAGCAAGTGCTCCAAGAAGCGCAATTCATCTGCTTAGACAATAAGGATAGGGTATCAAAGCCCATTTAGGCCACTTAATCCCAACATTTTATAAAGTCTCAGTGAAGATGGAGGATTGTTGTTCAGACGATGCCAAATCTCATTATGCATTTTAATTCAACCCGCAATCCAATTATATGGCATGAGATAAATGTTAATACTAAAAAAGGGTAAGAAATAAAAGACTTAATTTCGAAACACACTTTGATTTCACATCTTTCTGGGATTAGGTTACTAATTGTAAATGCCTGTTATTAGATAAGTACATAATTATGCATTGCTTATCTAAGGAGATAGCTATTTTTAGAAGATGCACTGGTTTGCAGACAGGAAAACTTAGACATAAAATGTGCTCACCCTAAAGATAATGTGCGGGACACAAGAGTTCCTCGGGAATGATTCCTGAAAACTTTTGGAGGATGATACCTGGATTTTTCTGGAGTAGGAACTTTGTCTTAAAGAACTTTAGTTAAACTAAGTAGAATACCAGCACTAAGATTATTGCACTGTAATGTCAGAATGAACCAAAAAAATTAAGAAAAATAATAATGAGGCAATAGAAAATTCGGAAATTGCTTTTAATGCCAGAACACTAGTCTGGTCAAGGTGAATGATTAGGTATTTATGCATAAGGAAATTTTACACATAATCTCCAAAACTGATAGGCGAAATATTTTCTTCCACTTACAAAAGGACTTAATTGCAAATTTTACACTCATTTCTTTGTTGACTATTTCACATCCTAAAGCACAGGTCTTTTTATTTCAATGAGCATTTTCCACCAGACCCCCATTATTCAGTTTGCTTATTGCTCCATGTTAACTCAAATCAGCATTTTTATTTCAGATCTATAATAAATTTGGACTTATTAAATATTTTTCCCTGGTGATTATTTCAGCCACATTAATTGTGCCGTTGCATACAATGTACAGTCATGTTAGGACACTGTAAGCTTGCTTTGCTGTTGAAGAATAAAAGGCTTGTGGCTGTGAAAATCCTTGCCAACACTTTTCACATTAGTGAAAGGCTTACTAAGTACAGATGTTTTCATCTGGGTACCGATTTTAAGCAGTGGGCAGAGCCTAAGGCAAAGCCCCTTGTAACATTGGCACCATGGTGGGAGCTGCCGGGAAGGATTCACATGCTTACATGCTGTGTTGATGCAAAGGGCACAGACATCACACCTTGTCTCTGAAAGCCCTGGGTCATAGCTTGGTTTTCCCTTCCATTCTCTCCCAACCTGATCTTCCATTTTTGGTAGGACTGAATGTTCCTGCTTTGACCACTGGGGGGGTGTTCATTGCTCTGCTTGACTTCCCCCCATACCCCCCCATTTCCCTTAAATTAGCTCAAAGGTCAGGTGCATAAACCCCATGAGAAGGCTTCCTATTGCTCTATATATGCCACATATGCCTAGAGAAATCCATTTGGAGAAGCACATGTTTTTGTCTCCACCACGTAGCTGCTGAGGGGCCCTGAGGGTCAACATTTTCACCGAATTTCTTTTCCTTTTCAGAGTGCCTAAAAAGATGACCGCTCAAGCACCGACGTTTACGCAGCCGTTACAAAGTGTTGTGGTACTGGAGGGTAGTACCGCAACCTTTGAGGCTCACGTTAGTGGTAAGATGCTTTCTTTCCTGCTCCACCTGCTTCCTCCAGGATTTTTTTTGTAGGCCCCAAAAGCAAGTTTAAATCCTGCTTTTACTATGTAAAATTGGCATAACACCATGGAAAGGTCATTTTAAGGGCATACCGTTCACAGGATGCTGACAATGTAATGACTTGAAAATGTTTTATTCATATTTATAATTCCACAAAGCAAAAATAATTAGCATTAGATTAAGATTTGCTGTCAGAATCTAGCAACTAAGTAGGGCCAAATCTGGTCATTCTATATTTGGGTTCAGCCGCAGACCCAGCTTGACAGACAAGAGCCCTTGTGCTGTGGGGTTTAGTGACAGAGCTTCTCGGCAGCTAGTCTGTACCTCAGTTTCAGTTGCTATATAGGAAAAAAACCCATTTCATCAACTTCCCATAGGTGCAGGTGCAGTGACTACTCATGGCAATTATTTTATTGGGTTCTTCATCTTATTAAATTATTCTAGTGCATTAAAGACCTCCCTTTTGCAATTAATGGCAAGACACAGTACTGTCTGCTCCTTATATTCAAAGAGTACAAGCATTTTCCCTAGAATTGCATTTGAAAGGAATTCCGCTCATTTCTTTTTGGCCTCTTTTTCTTCATCACTTGGTTCAGGGATGATTCTAGATTGTGCATTACTCATACCAATTGAGGGGGCACCATCTATAAACTATCCTGTAAATAATTTCAAAATGACCTAATCAATCTGTCTCCTATAGAACCATAACTGGTCATGTACGATTATATTATTAAATGATAACTATGATTAGTTCATAATTCAGTGCATCCCTGTGGTGAATTCATTTTCTCTCTTTCTCTTTCTCTTTTGTTTTGGGGTTTTTTATGTATGGCTTGCAATAAAGATTATACACTAAAGTTTCCTTTTCATTCCTGCTTCTGTATCATGTATGAGTCCTACGTAACTGTCTAGCACTTTGCAAAAATATCATAACATCACTCATTCGTTATTCGTGGAACTCAGCCCAATTCTCCTTTTGCCTGATCAACTCTCAAATAATGACCTTATGTTTCTTCAAATCCTCTGTAACTTCTAAACTGAGCAGAACACGCATGAGGTCTGCGTGAACTTGCCTCTTTGCACAGCAGTGGAGATGACATCATCATAGATTCAGAGCCCTTCCAATTGTGTGCCTTTATGTTCTCTTAGAAATAGGTCACAGATGAAGTCTGACACCCACAAATTAGTCCATTACACTCTTCACTCGCCCGTAATGGGAGGTTAGCTCGTGGAAGGACAACACAGTGAACATTCTGTTACCAATGAGAACAGTCACAAGCATCGATGTCTGGTGCAAAGCAAACATTCCCTGAAGTAGGCTTCCAACCTCTGAACACACTAGACTTTAATAAAACCTGAAAGCACCGCTACGGTTCTTAACCGTAAGTGAAGAGACTCTGGCTTCCTCTTGCTGCTCTGACTTTCTGTGTTGTTCTGGAAGAACGGATTTGGCTCTGGAGTTAGTATGAGGAACAGCCTGTCCATGGGGGGGGCATTTTTTGCTGCAGTCACGTTGGCAAGGACATTCTGGACAGTGTCCCTGCAACTATAGAGGAGGGAGGTAGGCATGGCCTCCTGGGGCAGAGTTGTAAGGTGGCTTTGTGCCTCTAGTCCTCGTGTTTTCAGGATGACAATGGTCACCTTTCAGAATTTTTGCAGCACTCGACGCTTAGGAAGCCACCCCTGTCATTGTTTTAATGAATGTCTACTAAATGGTGAAGCTACCGTGAACCCCAAAACCCAACCGTGTAAAAAAGGGGGTAGGACTCCATATAAACCACCAGCTGTTCCCAATGGTGACTGCCATGCTTGCTACCACTAAACAGGGTTCCACGCCAGCTAGCTTTCACAGGCCAGTGCAAGGCCTTGCGATGATGGGAAAGGACAGAGGGCTAGACCATGTCCACGCCAACATAAATATGACTGCTTACCTTCCAGGTTCCCCAGTTCCTGAGGTGAGCTGGTTTCGGGATGGCCAGGTGATTTCAACTTCCACTCTGCCCGGCGTGCAGATCTCCTTTAGCGATGGCCGCGCTAAACTGACGATCCCCGCCGTGACTAAAGCCAACAGTGGACGATACTCCCTGAGAGCCACCAATGGATCTGGACAAGCGACTAGTACTGCTGAGCTTCTTGTGACAGGTAGGCCAGTAGGGACCAGCCTGTCCCCAGCCAGGACAGAGGGAGTCCAGATAGAGCTATACCCACAAAGGAGGCAGCTCCCAAGCTGGAGAAGGATCCGCAGGATGAATGTCCATGATTGTGTGGGTTGTGCAATTTAATCCTCTTTGAGGATGAAGCACAAAGCAGATGAGAAGCAGTGTCTCTGTGCATACTGCACACTCAAAGTATGCTGAAGATACCCTAAAGATCTTATGCCTCAGCAGGGAGAGTTTAGAGCCTTATCAAGGAATAGGTGATATTCCAGAAATCACTGGGAGTGTCCACTTTAAAAGGTATTGCCATAATTCTGATAAAGGTAGTCTGTACCCTAGGCATTGAAAAAGACTGCACAGTAAACATACTCAGAAAAGGGCAAATGTTTGTTATTCAAATATACGATATCACTTTCCCATAAAGTCATTTCCAATTACCTTGGTAGGTTTTGTCTGTCCTTCAGCACTTAATAGGACAATCAAACATGAAGAACAAGAGTTATTCTGTCCATTGCATAGTAATGTCTTATACGAACTCTTGCCATGTCGCATGTTTGTTCCTGATGTCTAATTCCATGCTCATAAATGACCTAACTAGAAAGCCCACCAGATTAAGGGTGAACTTGAATGTGCAATCAGAAAATTCAGAACTGGAAAAAGTATGGTAATTTAGAAACAGTCTAATCCCACATTTTATCATCCATGCTAGACCCTTCATGCAGTCACACCCTTCCCTGGAGGTTAATGATGGTCACACCCTTCTCTGGGGGAGAACTGGAGGTTAATGATGGTCACACCCTTCCCTGGGGGAGAACTGGAGGTTAATGATGGTCATACCCTTTCCTGGGGGAGAACTGGAGGTTAATTATGGTCACACCCTTCCCTGGGGGAGAACTGGCAGTTAATGATAGGGGGGCATCACTTTCTTCAGTGGTGTAGCTGCTGGCAAGGTGCTCTTCCTCAGTATATAACTTCCCACCCAGGCTTGGACCAGAAACTCCCATTAAACTCAGTGGGTCACTCATACCCAGAAGTCATGATAGAGGGAGAGGCTTGTTGGGAAGAAGGGCTGTAGTTGGGAGAGGGAGGAGGGAGAAAGGGGGAATAGGTTGAAAAAATGGCCGAGACTCATTGTAAAATGTGTGGAATTGCCAAACAACTAAAAAAACTAAAGAGGAAAATTTTCTTTTAATATAATGAACCAAGGAAGAGTCCTTCCTTTCTGTTAACATGAAAGCCTGCCACTGTTGGGGCTGGCATTTTAAATGCAAGTAAATATTTTGGTCCTTTTAATAGCACTCCGGTAGGAGGAATTTTTAGAGTAAAGTTAAACTTCAATGATTGAGAAAAAGTCATGGGTGCACTCATTCTGCCAACCACTGGAATTTACTTCAATGCAATATAGGTAGTTTACAAAACTGTCTTAGCATGTAAGTAAAAGGCAGGATTCAAGTATTGGAAGTGCCAGAAAGGTATAGAATAGTACAGCAACATCTAGACTTCTTGGTAAAACATTAAGTTTCTCAGTTAAGAGGATTACTGCTCTTACAGGGGATCAGGGCCTGGCTTCCAGTACCCACATGCTGGTAACTCCAGTTCAAGGGGATCTAATGTCCTCTGCTGGCCTTTTTGGGCACCTGCACACGTATGGTACACATAATCTCATTCACATGCACATAGATATTAACAAAACATTTTAAAAGCCAAATGCAGTAGCTAAGGACAGCAAAGCAACTACAAATGAATACCGGCAGGCAGCCTTCCGTTCCTGCTGCGTTCTAGCTGCCACCCGCTTGGGGGAACTGGGGTTCAAGGACAGTCAGGGGGGTTGGCTGGATTGGCGAGTCAGTCTCTGCTTTGGGGCTCAGGGCTGTGATGGTTAAAAAATACCTTGTTGGGAGACTCCTGAGCCTGACTTTCTTCTCTGCCCTCGGCAGCCGAGACAGCGCCACCCAACTTCGCTCAGCGGCTGCAGAGCATGACTGTGAGACAAGGGAGCCAAGTGCAGCTCCAAGTGAGAGTGACTGGAATCCCTACACCTGTGGTGAAGTTCTACCGGGACGGAGCCGAAATCCAGAGCTCCCTTGATTTCCAAATTTCTCAAGAAGGCGACCTCTACAGCTTACTGATTGCAGAAGCGTATCCTGAAGACTCCGGGACCTATTCCGTAAATGCCACCAACAGCGTTGGAAGAGCCACTTCCACCGCAGAATTGCTAGTTCAAGGTAGGTGGTAGAGGCTCAGGAGGAGGAGGGTACGATGGAAGCCTGTGGGACCGAGGATCCGCCTGTCTCCCCCAGAGCGCAGTCCTGGGGATGCAAGCAGGAGCTAAGATCAAAGCTACCTTTTTCTTCCCACACACCCACCTCACACCCCTTCCAGCCCCCGCTACCCCAGGCAGAAGAAGGTCTCTAGAGTTCTAGGCCAGAGTTCAGTGTTGAAGCCCACTGAAGCCGTTTACCCATGATGAAAACCAGAGCACAAGTCAATTAAGTGATGTCTATCTCCTTGCTGTTGGCAAACAATGGGCTATTTAAATAAGTAATCTAAGGACATTACTTTCTAATGACATGTTTTCTATCTTTAAATCTAACTTATATTCACACCTGTAGCCACAGCTTGCTACAGTTTCCCCACTATCACACACAGGAATTTGTGCTAAGAACCCTGGGTTTTCCCTCCTAAAACACACATCTTTCTGTTTCCACAGGGGAAGAAGTAGTACCCGCTAAAAAGACAAAGACAATCGTTTCGACTGCTCAGATTTCAGAAACAAGACAAACCCGGATTGAAAAGGTAATTTTCCTATAGAACGGCCCCCAGCCTTCCGGGTTGTTGCTTCCCTGGCCTTTCTCACTCACCGTGACCGCTGTTTTCATTGCTTTCAGAAAATTGAAGCCCACTTTGATGCCAGATCAATTGCAACAGTTGAGATGGTTATAGATGGTGCCACCGGACAGCTGCCACACAAGACACCTCCCAGGATACCCCCAAAACCCAAGTCAAGATCTCCAACGCCACCTTCCATTGCTGCCAAGGCACAGCTGGCCCGACAGCAGTCCTCATCACCAATAAGACACTCCCCGTCACCAGTCAGACACGTGCGGGCACCGACCCCATCGCCGGTCAGGTAAACCTTCTCTTAGAAGCTCATGGACTTTTTTTTTTTTTAAATTAAGTATCATGCAAAGAGACCAAAAAGTCCCATAATGTGATCCTTATCCCCCGCATCTTCCGTGGGTTAACTGAAGATGGATATAAACCCAGGCTCTGAATTCTTATTCACAGTCTGTTCAACAAATACATACTTTTGGGGGCAAAACATAACAGAGGGAGGTAAGAATGATGAAACTTGAGAGTTAAATCTCTCCAAAGCCAGTCAATCACCCAGACTACTTGCTTGCACTTTGATTTGGGGCACTAGTTATAATAATGTAAGAATCCCTACAGTATATGGTTCACCCCTCGGTGTCCAGTTCCTCATGTGTTATCTCATTAAATATTCACAACCCTGAAGATTCCCAATAGTTTTGGTCAGAAACTAGAGCTAAAGAAGTTACGAGGCTTCCCCAAGGTCTTCGTTGTATCCTCTGTGAAATAAAGGGACTCACAGCCAGAATTATTTGAAGGCTTTGGAAGGGATCAATGAGCTCATTACTTGAAGGTGTCCCTTGAAAACAGAAAATCATTGTTCAGACACTTATACTCTCAAATAATAAGCAAAACCTTCTAAATATTTTCCATGTTTGTTAGTCTATCGAAAACATAAAGTGGATTTCTACTCTCAGCTAAAATGTATCATCAGTGTTCAGAAATTATACAATCAAACGCAAATTACCCACCGCAACTGAGACTTTGCAAGTTAGTTTAAAAATGAGGTTTTTAATATGATGAGCTGGAAACTACAAAATTTGAGCACACACAAAGTGTATTTTAATCAATTCAAATGAAGTAAAAAAATCATATAGATCAAGTCCCCTTGCTAAAATAAACTAAAGTGGAATTAATGAGATAGTTGACCTAAAAAAAATCCAAGTTCGCTGTAAAGTTTCTATTAAGAAAATATGATGGTCTTAGGTCTAGCCTCCTGGAAGAATGCTTGCTGGCATGTGGGAGGATTTGTGTTTGACCCAGCAGTGGAAAAGGAGGAGTAACCAGAATTCCACATTCAGGACACAGACTAGAGGGTACAGAAATAGATCTACATATACAGGGAAATTGTGTTTTTAATCACGAACAACCCTATTCACAAATAAGACTGTTCTAATTAGCTGTCTGTGTGGAAGAAAAGCAAACCTGGGCTTCTGCCTCATATCATTTACAGAACAAGTGGCATTTTGATTAAAGTGTTAAATTAAAAAATTAAAGGGAAACTGGCCAGATGGTTTTGATGGGCAAAGGCACTCACCCTCAACCTTGGCCACCTGAGTTTGCTCCTTGGGACTGCATTGGGGGACAGAAAAAATTGAGTCCCAGAAACTGTCTTCTAACCTCCACCCTGGCATGCTTGTACCCACCCCTAACACTGTGCACAAACGCACACGTACATGCACATAAACACGCCCACATGCACACGGATAAATAAATATGCTTGTGCTAAAAAAAGGGGGGGAGAGAAGAAATGTTTATGGGGAGAACTTTTAAAAAGAGACTTGCAGAGCCACAATAAAAATTAAAAACATCTCTATAGTGAAAAGGCAGATCATGGTTAGACTAGATAGTGCAGTTACATGAGAGAAAAAAAATGACCCGCTCCTTTCTGAAGATGCTCCCTTGTTGCTGCTGGGAAGGACCACAAAGAACATCAACTCGCTACATTGTGAACCATGGGAAGTTAAGAGGGACTGGACAAAGAACAGGAAATGGGGAGAGTGCTCCCTACCAGATGTATTTAAGTGCTCCACCCAAAAAGGGAAAACCAGTCATGCAGAACACACTCTAGACTGTGGGGATTGATGGGGATGTTCAATAAATCCAGTACAACATGGTAAGGATCTTCTAGCTTTATGTTGGTCACTTAAAGATAACTGAAGCTACTTCACCAGAACTAACATGAAAACTTACAAAAAGCTCAGTTTAATAAAGATATCCCTCATGTTTTTATGTGTTTAATCTCAGCTGTCTGCAGGTTTGCATACATGAAATCACTCAACACAGGCCAAACGAAATCTCTGAGACATAACAGCCTTTTCCTCTTTCCGACTCAAGCCCTGAGGGTCATGTAGGAATTACAGTCATTTCCTGACCCCCCCGTCCCCCCCAGTGGCCATCTTAGCCTTCTGGGAGTTTCTTAGTAGGGATCTGGTTAGTTAGTCTGCAAAATTTGCTTTAAAATAATTACAAAATATAAATGCCAGCTTGTGAAGAAAATAATGGTTATCCCAGATAGACTCCTTCCCAAAATGTCCCATGGCTTAATTTTGATTTTTGTTGTAGATAAAGCAAGCATATTTTACTGGACGAGGCGCATTGTAGCCAGCTGTGACCAAGTGATTATTATTTTTTTATTGCAAGTGCAGAAATAAGCATTTTCCGGTAATGGTTCAAATTACATTGATTTTCGCAGTTATGGGCTTACCTGAAGCCTGCTGTTAATCACTCACGTCATGCTAATCATGTCTCAAGCTCTTTTTGAATTAAACCCACTGGGCTAGGAACAGCAAGAACAAAGCAAGTCCAAACTAGGAAGCTCCTGTTTCTTTGCTTTCCTTCCATTGGTGTGGACCCCACACCATTCTAGCCAGGTCTTTGTTATCCGTTCCAAGGCAATTTCTTTTCACCGTGGATCCATACTGGTTAGGCCTCCCTTCAGCTTGATTTCAATTTCTTTTCTAAAATACAAGTTGTTCCTGTTCACACACACAGCCTTTTACAAGAAAATGATTAAATGTTTCTTCCTGAAACAGGTTGATGTAATATTCTGAAAAGTTATTCTGCATTTTAGAGAAAATGTCACTGGACCCTCAGCTTAATTGGGAGAATTGTTTTGTTTATGATTGATGTAAACTAAATACCCTATGCAAGTGCCAGAATACATTTATAAACATGGCCCCGTGCATAGAATCTATGAAGCAATACTGCCACCAAGAGGTAAAATGGAGCAAAACAAAGGAATTGCTAATTAATTTTGGAAAAAACATTATCTTCAAATAGTTGCTCTGTACCTAGAATGATTGGTGTGATAATAAGCTGACTTTTTGTACTATCACTGTTAGGATTTAATACCCATCCCCTTTGATAGATGATATTTGCGCTTCAGATGTATATAATAAAAACGGACAGTGATAACTATTTTGGAAAAAAGATACTTTATCCATTTAATAACAAGGTTTCAAAGCAGCTGATTTACAAGTTAACTTTAATATTACATAAAGGAAGTTCTCGGTGTAACAATATGAAGGTGAGGGTAGAAATAAACTCGGGGGAATTAAGAGTGTCCCACAAACACTTTTAGTAGTCCCACACTTCACACATAGCACAGCTGGTTCCCCAAATGATTGTGCAAGGCTCAGCAAGAAAGCTTCCCCTTGGCCTGGATAATGATGTGGTTGAGATAAGGGAAGAAGGGGATAAGGAGGGGGAGGGCATAGGGAGGGAGAAACGTGGCTTGTATAGCCCGGAGTGACAAAAGCATTCAGTTACCAAAACCATAACCCAGGCATGGGCATGCCTTCTCCCCTCCCCAGCTGGAGCTGGGCACATCCTGTCCTTTCTGTGGCCGTGTTTGGAAGACGCTTCCTTTCACCTTCTTGTTTTTGTTTTATCTTTCCTAATGTCAGAAGGTGAGTCAGGGCACACAGATCTCTAGCTTACTTAGAATTAAATCTGATTCCCTTCTGGGGTTACTGCAGATAAACACCGGTTTATCGAGATTTAAAACAAATTACATTCAGGTGCAGTGTGTACCCTCTAGACAGCCTGTGGGGGGCGCACATTTGACACCCTGCCTGGAAGCACCTCCAGAGTTTCATCTGCCCTCCAACCCATCATGCCTGCTGGAGTGCCTTGCACCCAGGCTCTGACCTTTGCCGTTTGGTTTCCAGGTCCGTGTCCCCAGCAGGGAGGATCTCCACTTCCCCTATCAGATCTGTGAGGTCACCGCTGCTCATCCGCAAGACTCAGACAACTGCCGTGGCCACAGGCCCTGAGGTGCCTCCACCTTGGAAGCAAGAGGGCTATGTGGCCTCCTCAACTGAGGCTGAGATGAGAGAAACGACAATGACAAGCTCGACCCAGATCAGAAGAGAAGAACGATGGGAAGGGAGATACGGTGTCCAAGAGCAAGTGACCATCAGTGGAGCGGCAGGCGCTGCCGCCAGCGTGTCGGCCAGCTCTTCGTTCACAGCGGGAGCTGTCGCTACTGGGGCTAAAGAGGTGCAGTCAGAAACTCTTGGCTTTTCCCAGTTGGCCTTCTGGTTGCTCTGACCCAATTCCAGGCATGGAACAGTCCAGATAGGTTAGAGAGGAAACGCATAGAAGCCTAAAACTATAGCCAATATGGATGATCAGGTTTGGTTGTAATACTTTGTATTGGCACCTTTAACTGAGTTAAAGACTAGTCTGTGAGGCTTGCTTAATGGATGGGTTTTAATGATGCAGGTAGTAATGATAATTATGTATGAATATATTTTGCTTCTCATAGTTCATTTCTCATAAATTTTCTATGAAGTGTGTCGTTTTAAAACAGCGGTGCTCAACCTGTGGGTTACAACTCCTTTGGCAAACCTCTATCTCCAAAATTATCTAGATTACGATTCGTAACCGTAGCAAAATCACAGTTATGAAATAGCAGACAATAATTTTACGGTTGGGGGGTCGCCACAACATGAGGAACTGTATTAAGGGGCAGCAGCATCCGGAGGGTGGAGGACCGTGGTTTTTAAAAGCCTTGCACGTGTTGGTTGGCAATGCAGGTGAAACAAGACGTAGACAAGAGCGCAGCTGTGGCAACTGTTGTTGCTGCCGTTGATATGGCCAGAGTGAGAGAACCAGTCATCAGTGCTGTAGAGCAAACTGCTCAGAGGACAACCACGACTGCTGTGCATATACAAGCTGCTCAAGAACAGGTACGCTACACGCAGGGCCGTGGGGGGGCGGGGGGCGCAAGCGCATCCTTCCGCTTTCGGTAATTGGGCTTTCCAATCCCTTGTGGAACCGGGTCCTGCTGAAGGCCACAGGCAGGGCCCAGCATGGCCCCACAGCACAGGCTTTTAGAGCTGCCCAAGGAAAAGGTGGCCAAAAATATCAAATGCGTGCAAGCTTGTAAATATCACAGGAGCAGACCGGGTTAGAAGAAATGCCTGGGCTGTGTGTGGCAAACTGAAGTTAACTACTGTTTGCAAGATGTCCAGGGACTGCTAGAGGCCGGCAGGCGGGAACAAAAGGCGGGTCAAAGTCTGGGTTCAGTTCCCACCTAAGCTAGGCGTGGAAACTACTATTTTAGGGCAGACATGGATTTCTCTAAGCTTTCCCCGAAGGACCCTGGCTTTTACTTTCCTCAGAACAAATGTGACATTTGATTATCGGCTGGAAAGGAATATAAATCCAGGGTCACATTCCCCCCTCATATTTGAGTAGACATTAGTCTAAAAGCCTCTAGCTTTCCTCCCTGGGGGGGGGACTTGGGGGAGGTGGGCTGTGTGTGAGGGGGTTAATGGTTACAACAGAGTCCTGATGGATTAGTGGAAGCTCCTGGGTAATGGGTACTGAATGTTTTCTTTCTTTTATGAAAATCAGATGAGAAAAGAGGCAGAAAAGACTGCAGTAACCAAGGCTGTAGTTGCCGTCGATAAAGCCAAGGAACAGGAATTAAAATCAAGAACCAGAGAAGTGATTACAGCAAAACAGGAGCAGACGCACATAACTCAGGAGCAGGTGAAGGTGGTTTTTGACTTGCAATGTCCCCATGTGTCAATACAGATGATATCGTTTGTTTGTTTGTTTTTTTAACTCTGAAACAAGTTAATTCCAGGGCCCTGTGTCTGGTTTCACATAAGTAACATCCTTAGGGCATCTATGTCTATTCCTGAGCACTTCATACCAACACCCCTTAGCATCGCTGAGCATTCATATTGGAAATAAAATGAAAGCCTATCTCATCTGACTTGATTTTTAATGGTCGTCTCCACCAATCATAGGTTAACTATGTGGCTGTGTCTAGGGAACAAGCAGAGTTAAAACCAAAAAGATGACCTAGGTGCTGCACTAGGTAGGATCAGGGGAGGATGGACAGGAAATCTGAGTATGCTATTTTAAAAGCTTAGCACTGCTTGCTGGTCCTTGGACATTAGTACATGGGTTTTATATGAGATACACAGCGTGATATCGTAAGTCAAATGGTCAGAGATGGGATTAGAAGCATCTGGGGACAGATGGGAGACGGCCTCTTGATAAGGCTCTTGGCTAGGGGAGCCGAATGTCTGCAGGATGGTTTGAGAGGATAAATTCTCAAATCCCTTTTTACCCCGTGGTCATGAGTTTCAGCGCAAAGATACCTGAGGATGGGATCAACTTGGACATCAGGTGGAAGCAAAACATCCTTCTGTGGCTTAGGATTTGAGCAATACTCTGCCAAAGAAAGATGCCAAACATACCGTCCCATTGTGTCTCAATTTTAGATAAGCCTTGATATTCAAAACCGTTATCATATTTAGAAATGTGTAAAACAAAATATAATAGAAAGGCAGATGACTGTAAATTATTCTTGGATTCTCATATTAAAATAAAGAGCCAGGCAAAATTACTTCTTGTGACTTCCATAGTCATATTCTGAGCTCTAAATTACTTTCAGACAAAATTAGCACCTAATTAAATTACCTATAACCATCTATGGAGGGCACAAATCTTGTTAAGGTAAATTACAACTGTCTACAAAACAAGCAGTCTTGAATCCAACGATCCCTTTCCTCTAAAGAGACTTACTGTGTATATAGTTCAGAGAGAGAACAAATGTGTTCTTATTAATTAAGGTATGATGATTCAATTAATGATATCTCCAGAAAGGGAATTTTACACCTCCAGATTCCTACGTTGTTGCGTTTAATATGGTGATAGCCACATTGGAGACTGGGAAACAATGAAATTCTGTTTTTGATCATTGATTTCAGATAAGAAAAGAAACTGAAAAAGCATTTGTACCAAAGGTAGTGATCTCCGCAACCAAAGCCAAAGAGCAAGAAACTAGAATCACAGGAGAAATGACCCTGAAACAAGAGCAAAAGCAAATAACTCAAGAAACAGTAAGTCCGGCTTTGTGGGTTTTACAAACGGCCCATTTCCGTCCAACTGCATGTACCTTATGCCCAGAACTTCAGACCAGAATCTCTGCTCTCTCTTTTCCTCCTCCCGTCTGCCTGTGTCTAGAGTTGAAACCTCTCCCTGGTGGGAATTGTTTCTGTGTACTGTTTTGTGCCCGCACGATCTGTTTGTGCAAACTCTCCTTGGGAGGTATATCCTTAAGCTTTCTAAGAGATCATACATCAACGGAAGATACACCTCGATTCTGCCCACTAGCTACTAGCCTGTCAGTTTTGGACACGTAACCTGAGCCCTTTGTCACTCAGATTGGGACCTTCAGCCTTCGTGCAATGGTGAGGTACATGCCTGTGTGCACCTGCTGGCACACAAGCACATAGCTGAGTCCCAAACGCTCTAACTAAGCAGCAAGAGAAATGTTGGTCTTCAGAGAAGACAGTGCCCATAATTTCTGAGAAGTAAACATATAGGAAATGGGAAGACAAATTTGATGTCACTGAAGTCTCCTTTTCTCCCCTTTGTCACCAAACTTTAAAGGACAGGGCTTATATTTCAAGTTCTTTGACCCATACTCTTCCTGCAGCTGTTGGCTAATCCAAGAGCTACTTTCTTTAAAGTCCATTTGAGAGCACTGTCTAAAGGGTTAACCAGAGTCAGCTGCTCAGGTGTTGCTCACCTCGTCTTCAGGATAAAAGAGCCTTCTAGTGACCCAGGAATCATGCTAGGCAATATTTTGAACATAGGAATCCCTATGGCCATTGTAACATTGCAGATTGATGAGTTCAGCCAGTGGCATTTTTCAGCCCAGCAGCAGCACCCATTCTTAACATGTCAGCATAGCCCAAAGATGTCACATTTTTGGTCCTGGCACAATGTATTAAGGGACAGCTTGGTAGATATTTCATTCCTAGGAAAACACACGTTTAGACCTCTGAAATGGGGATGTGACATTTTCTACCTCATCACTAAGACTTCAGTATTCTGAATGTGGCCCAGCCATCTTACCATTTCTTTTGTGCCCTTTGAAACTCAAATCTTCATTTTACTCTACAAAATCAGATAAGACAGGAAGCTGAGAAAATTGCTGCATCCTTGGTGGTGGTTGCCACCGCCAAGTCCACAAAACTAGAGACAGCCGTGGGCGTTCAAGAAGAAACTGCCATACAGCAAGGTCAAATGCACCTCTCTCATGAACAGGTGATGAGTTCTTGCTGGTGTGAAAGACACTCGTGTGTCCTGTCACTCACAAGTCCACCCACATTTTCATCATGGCTCCTAATCACCACTGTTCGTCTTCACAATCGCACGAACCTTCACCGCCCCTCTGGCTTTCACGGTCACTGTCATTCCTAACTCTCATCTTTTCTTTAGATTGCTATTAATTCATATCATATCATTCATTTTATTTAGATTGCTACTAATAGACTATCATTCATCTCAGTGGCTTCCTATGGCTCTAGACTCCAGTATTCAAGGCAAAAGAATGCATGTTTTAAGTCTCTACTGGAACTTCGTGTAGATTAAAATAGGCACAATGTTACAAAAAGAAGGAACATAACTTAGTCTTTTCTTCCCAATGCATTCTTCCTTCTAGTCATGCTGCTTTGGCGTTCTTGCCAATGAATCACTATGGATGACCAAGACAATGCAGTAGTGTGTAATGAAGTTCTATGAGTAATAGGAAAATCTCTGCCTCTTTTCCAGTTAGTTTTTTTTTAATTAGAGGCTAATGAAATTTATTGACGTTTTCTTACCTTTCTCTTGAAATCCTATGACCAGATGATGAAGGAAACTAGGAAAACAGTGGTACCCAAAGTCATAGTTGCCACCCCCAAGATGAAAGAGCAAGATTTAGTATCAAGAACTAGAGAAGCCATCACTACCAAAAGAGATCAAGTCCAAATAACTCAGGAGAAGGTGAATGCAGATATTTGAGATGGGAAAACTTCATCTAAGTTAATCTCTAGTAAACCATTAACTATTGCATAGTATGAATTATTAATCTGTTTTTCTTTTTAAATTCACAACTAAAAATAGTAAATATGCGACTGAGTACCATTAACTTTTCCTTCACCCTTGATATTCATGCACCTGTAACATCTATCATTAATTTTGTTAATCATTATTTGCACGAGCATTGGCATTTTAGTTTAATTTCTAAAAGCAGTATACGGAAACATCTAAAAATCATTTTGCAGGTAACATTGCTAAGTTCTGTGATTCTCAGTCTTTCTTTCAATGTAAGCACTACTAAGTGAGTATTTAACTCTGAATGAATTTATCTTTGCATCCCACTAGCATGGGAATGGAGTGTGTGTGTGTGTGTGTGTGTGTGTGTGTGTGTGTGTCGGGGGGTCATTCTCTGTGTGTCTGAAACCCATACGACTTAAATTTTGCTTTTACCAAAATAATCAGATGAAAAAGGAAGCTGAAAAAACTGCCTTGTCTACGATAGCAGTTGCTACTGCTAAAGCCAAAGAACAAGAAACAGTTTTGAGATCTAGAGAAGCCATGGCAACTAGACAAGAACACATCCAAGTTACCCATGGAAAGGTGACTGTTATTCCAGTGTGGAATCCACGATAATCTATTAATCCCCTACCTCATGTGAAACCTCCATCATAATACATTAATACCAAATATCAACCTTCCTGTGTAGGAGACACTATTAACCACATTTATTTTTAGATAATTAAACAATTTGAAACTAAAAAGTAAAGATATCATTGCACACATTGCAACAACGTATTTTCCAGTTTGTTTTTAATCACTGTTTTCAACTTTTTCTTATTAACACCTAGAAATCCTCCACAAGTTAATGACTGAAATTGCATGTGGGTTAATTTTAAGAGACTCAATGAACATAAAATTTGTTGTATACCAGTAATGATGAGTCTGACAGTGAAGAATGTGTATATGTGCCTGTGTATGTGTGTGCGTGCATGTGTGTGTTCCTGTACGTGTGTGTGTGTGTGTGTGTGTTGAGGAGTCATGAATTCAGTGCATTATGCCACAATCTAAGGATTTATTTCAGTTACCTATAATTTTTTTCATGTGAAACTTTAACTTTTTTCATCCGGTAACTATCAGAGGAAAGAAACAGAAAGCCATAGAGTCTGCTGTAGCAGCTTCCATTGAAACTGCACAAGCTTCAGTACTGAGAAATCCGGAGAAAGATAACCCAACCAGGACAGTTATATATAAGCTGTGAAAAGGTTACCTCATCTATTGGCAGCTATACAAATCTCATGAATTAAACTACCTCCCATAGCTATAATTCTCTCTAAATACGCTATCCACCCAAGTTTATTCTCCATTGGGAAATGGCCACTAAAGTTTTCAGTTTTGTTGGCATCGTTTGTGTCTTGTTTATGTTTCCCCCAGTGTCAATTTCTATCACAAGACCTTCAATTAATTTTTTTCTAAGACAAGCTTTAAGATAACATTTAAATTTTTATCTAGGTCTAATATTTAACTGCACATCTGCCTTCTGGAAGTCTCATATGCAGCAAGTTTTTACCATAAGTCATATTTCAAGAATTATGGTTGAATTTCATTTCTGTCCCCATTCACATAAATGTGTCCATCCTGGTTTTGTTGTGGAATGGTAGCTAAGAGTGGAAGCTGAGATGATAAACGTCCCTGTCTAAGTTGCTAGTAAAGCCTACTGAGCCAGCCACACTGCCAAGGACTGCAGAAGGACTGGCCATTAAGCAAGAACAAATATATTTGCAAGAAGAGCTGAAAGCTGTGGTGTGGAGGTGAACTGTGTTGTCTCTTCCCGTCATCAGCTCCTATGATGTCTCATCTGTCACAAGCCCATGTGTTCCCTGTGCTCCACCTAATTGCTTTGCTTGTCAACAAACCGTGAGAGATTATTAGACTCGGGCTGAGTCCTCCAGAGGCACAGTTAATATTTCTAGTTATAAAAGACCACACTACGTAACACTCTCCTTAAATTAATTCTCAACATTTAACTGGTGTAAATTGGGGTCTCCTGATCCAATTTGTGTTCATTCTTATCTGGGCTCCAAGAATAAAAAGGATATTTAAGTCTACTAAGTACTAAGAACAGCTACCAGAATTGAATGTTCATTTGCAATTGTCCACCAAGCAGCATATGTGTATAGATTTTGATATCGATATATTAATCCAAGAAAAGGTATATTTTTTCACGATTTGAAATATTTTGCCATAATTAAGACTTTGGAGCATACTTTTAAAATTAGAGGCAATATTTCTTGTCTCAGTTGTGTGATTTCTGGTCAACTGAAACCTTAAGTCAGATTTCTTGTCATTAGAATAAGGCTAAAACTTCCATAGGTTGCTTCATATCACAAGTTGCTCAGTAGGTGCCAAGAGATGCACTGGAAATTCGGTTTATCCAGACAGAGTGATGTGTTTGCCTTAGCGGTCTCTGTTGAAGACGAACATGTAGGAACATCTGTGGCATCAACTAGTTACCTGTGTGTTTCTATAAAAGAAACTACTAAGAAAAACAATTAACTGACTTGAGCTTCATACATATATGTGGCGCCTTCCAAAATGCAACATGAAGGGAAGATGATCTTTGCAGCTTTCCAAAGCAGATTAGAGTTTTATTCTTCTGAGGAGGAGATTCTCTCTAAAGCCCATGATCATAAAAGGTTCAGTCTCATCTTTTAATAGGCCTTGTTTATGGCTTAAATATGGTCCAGAGGCTACGTTTTTTTTTAAAGGTATCTAGGTTCTATACTTGAAGCACATTTCAGATGCACATTAAACCATAGTCTTAGCAGAAGCAAAGACTGAAGACTAATGGAAGGGTCAGTCTTCCTTCCACAGTGCATTGGACGGTCACAGCCACATGACCATTCGGAAGGTTTCCGGTGCTGCACAGAACTAAAAGATGCATGCCTCATCAGCTGCTTCCCTTGCTTTATGAGAACGCCTTTGCAAATCGTGTTCCCGTTCCCGTTAATCAGATTCGTAGGAAGGAGAAAATATTTGTCTCTCTCTTTGCTTTAACTCCCAGCAAAGACGAAAGCAAATTGAACTTCAGTATGAAAGGTTGTTCTCCTGAATCCAGACATGATAACGCTCTCATTTCAATAATAATGTTTTCCTTTGTGTGCCTTAAGAGAGCTGTTTTTCTAATAGATTGAACACAGCTTATCCCCAGTGAGTCATGAGTAAATTCGGGTGTTCGTTCTCCGATTGGGAGCTTTCGTTTTATTTCACATTTGCATGCAACCCTGTCGCTCTACAGCAATTGATTTTTTCTGGATGTGATGATGACAGTATTTGAGTATGCTTTTATCTTTGCTGTTGCCATGTCAGCGCCAGACTAGATGATTGACAAAATAATAAAAATAATCAATGAAGACAACCTGCTGCAAAGTTCTTATTTCCCAGTTGCTAGCTGATTGTCTAGCCTAGGTAAATTGTTTGAAATGCTCAAAACGTCCTTAGGATTTTACATCGAGATTGTGTTGTCCTGTCTTGTGTCTCTGTGGTCTACTGTCTAGGATATAGCAGCTACGGATAGTATATATAAATAGGAGTCTCTGCAATATTCTAATTAATATAATTAAATGTTTGGAAGAAGCAAATTAGGTTTCTGAGCAATTAACCTTTCTGTATAACATGAGTACTCTGTACTTACCACAGCCTTTACCTTTGTCTGTTCTGAGTAACCCGGGGAGCCATCCCGGGAGAATGTCCCTGGGACGAGATGTCTAGGTATGACTTTGACATCTCTGTCTGTTAACTTGGGAACCTTGTCTCCAGGTGGGCGTTGGGAAAAAGGCAGAAGCTGTGGCTACCGTTGTAGCTGCTGTGGACCAGGCCCGGGTGCGAGAACCCAGAGAGCCCACACATACAGAGGAATCCTACACCCAACATACCACACTAGAGTATGGCTTCAAGGAACACATTTCTGCCACGAAGGTGCCCGAGCAGCCCCAGCGCCCAGCCTCTGAACCCCACATCCACGTTGTCCCCAAAGCAGTCAAGCCTGTTGTGATTCAGGCTCCTTCTGAGACTCATATCAAAACTACTGACCAAATGGGAATGCACGTATCATCACAGGTGAGTCCGCTACCGCATTTCACTGTGTGGGGGGAGGCAGTGATGCATGCTGTGGGCATCTGGTGGACAGTGACATCACCAAGTTTCATGTCATGTAGGTCAAGAAAACTACAGATGTATCAACCGAAAGATTGGTCCATGTGGATAAACGCCCCCGCACAGCAAGCCCGCACTTTACTGTTTCAAAAATTACCGTCCCTAAGACAGAACACGGATATGAGGTAAGATGTGGACATAATAAAGATGGTTAACTCTAAAAGAACAGTTCCTTGCTTGTGATGCTGGCATCTTAGTGTAGCCAATTGGGTCCCTTTTTGGTGAGGTGCCAGTGTTCGTGGTGGACTCAGATACCAGAACCTTGTCTTCTGGAAAAGGTCTTCTAGGGTGAAGTCAATAACAGGTTGTTATCTTCCAACCAAACCCAAGTCAGGCTTCTCTGTCTCTTGTTTCAAAGATGGTTCAAACTCAGTTGCTTTGACCAATATATATCTTTCTTTTTCTTTTCTTTTTATTTGATTTTTGCTTTTTGAAACAGGGTTTCTTTGTGTAGCCCTGACTCTCCTGAAACTTACTTTGTAGACCAGGCTGGCCTCAGGCTCAGAGATTTGCCTGCTGTTGAGTTCTGAGTGCTTGGATAAAAGGCATGCGACACCTACTGCCCGTCTTGATTAGTGCATTACTAATCTTTTTGTGAATGGTAGTGGTTTATATAGTATAGTGTCTTATAAGCTATGGGGCATGTCCAGTAACCTAACTGCATGGATTTTAATAAGAGTAGACAATGGCAAGTCAAATATTCACATGATTCATAGAGCAAAGTAGAGAATGTCTGTTTTCACCTGTCACATAGACTTGTGGCTGTCAATCAAATGGGCAATTTCAAAATATTCTTAGAATCGTTCAATTAAAAAAATTAGTTTAAGTATCCCTTTATAATGGTTCCCAGTGCAGCATTCATTATTATCACATGACAGTTAAATTGGATTGTGGAGTGACACAGCCCTGGTCTAGAGTCCTGCTTCTGTTTCTTATTAGTCCTGCCACACGGGGAGACACATAACCATCTTCAAAGTTAATTACTAAAGTTTTTATGATAAGAACTTGCCTTCTCTGTCCTCCAGGAATCATAAGCAAATGTAGAATGCTCATGTTTGGGGATCATCTCAAGTTACTACTGAAACCAAATAATAACACACATACCCTAGGATAGAAACAATAAGGAGCCCTTCCAAATACTTTTCCTGATGTCTGCTTTTACCTTTCATGTAGACTTGTGGCTGACGTCCAAGTGTGCAACCACAAAGTACTTCTTAGAATTGAACGATACTCTAAATTTTATTTTGACTTCCCTGTTATAATAACAGGTTTCAAATGTAGCGTTCATCAGAACTGAGTGAAGGAAATTCCTCACTGAGCTCTAGAAGAGCCATAAAGTAAGGGGCACCTCACGCAACTCTTTACAGGGGCCATTTAGAAGTTTTCTAGCTAAACAGAAATAACCACTAGCTTTATAAATTGGTTGACCTCTGCCTTTTCATTAACTATAAGAGAAATAATGAAAGTATTTGGTCACATAGAGAGTTTCTTGGTCAAATAGGCCAAAGCCAGCCATGCTTCATGTGTCTGTAATGCCCACCCTCGGGGGCAGACAGAGTGAGGCCCGATACCGAGACACCAGTGCTGGGCATTTCTGAATGACCCACCTAACCACAGCTCAGCAATGCCGTCTCACCGCTCTTCCCCCCAGGCATCGATAGCTGGTACCGCTATCGCCACGTTACAAAAAGAGTTGTCCGCCACATCTTCTACTCAGAAGGTCACCAAATCGGTGAAGGCACCCACCGTGAAGCCTGGAGAGACGAGAGTGAGGGCAGAGCCCACCCCTTCGCCACAGTTCCCCTTCGCGGACATGCCGGCGCCAGANGGCAGCACGGTTCGTGAGGAACACTTCGAAGTACTGCGAGGCCGTGACGCCGAGGTGGGTTACCAACGGGCCAGGCGGGCGTTCTTCTCTCTTCCCATGCTCATGCTTCATTTTATCAAGCACACTATGGAAGGGAGGTGGTTTTTGCAGAAATACTTTTATTACTTGGTGCATGCTGATGGCTCATGAGCTTTCCCTTCACTCCGTGGTGATCTTGTAACCTCCTTTCTTAAAACTGTAGGTAACAGAGGCAGCACGCGTGCCTGCACCTGCTGAAATCCCTGTTACTCCGCCCACCTTAGTCTCAGTGAGTAAACACATCGGCACCTTGGCCCCTGTTTACCCGTGCTCAAACCCCTTCAACGTGTACTAGCAAAGACCAACTTCTCGTGCTTTCAGGAAAGTGCCTTAGTGGGTGGACAAGCTCCGGCTTTCACTCGGTACCGTGTTTGGCCAGGAAAGGGGACTTCTGCTCAGTAACCATCATTCTTATTGTTTTTAATGGTCCTGATACATGTATAGCATTATAGGAGCTGTGGGGATGTAACGAGCAACTGGGCCCTTTGGACCCTTTGACTTGCCACCAGGGGAATGTACAAAATCAGTTCATAAAACCCAGAAGGTTCTCAGCACCCTGGTGGGCCGAGCATGGGCGGATCAGCTCCAGTTAGGGATCCCGTGGAAAAGCTGAGTCGACGGATGGTGTTGGCTGCTGAGCCTTACAGCTTCTCTAGAGTTTAAACATGAAAATAACAGAAACCTCCTGGTTATGCGGCATTAATTTCATTGTACTACAGAGACAGGGACATGCCTGGCACTGATTTCAAATTGGGAATATTCCAGTTTCCAAGTCTCTGCTAATAGTTCTGAGTCCTCATCATAGGGCATCTGATGCCAATTGAAATGTTCAAGCCCCAACCATATATTCGACCTAATTTATAGAGGTGATTAATGAATGTGTGCACAGTAGTGGTTCCTTTTTCTCCTCTTTTCAGGGCTTAAAAAATGTGACTGTCATAGAAGGTGAATCTGTCACCTTGGAGTGCCACATCTCTGGATACCCATCTCCCAAAGTGACATGGTACAGAGAAGACTACCAAATCGAGAGTTCCATTGATTTCCAGATAACCTTCCAGAGTGGAATCGCTCGTCTCATGATCCGCGAAGCCTTTGCGGAAGACAGTGGACGGTTCACGTGCAGTGCCGTGAACGAGGCTGGGACTGTCAGCACGTCCTGCTATCTCGCTGTGCAAGGTTGGTGGTGGCTTTCTTCCTTGAGTCTCACGTCCATCCCCATCCGTGTCACCTCGTTCAGTAGCCACACAGTTTCTGTCCTGGGTGGAAGTTACAGACTAGATTACAGGGTCCACTAACCCTCGACACCCACTGCGGTCACTAGTGGAGCAGGCTAGAGGCTCAGGTCAATGTCACCTTTTGTCTTTTAGTGTCGGAAGAGTTTGAAAAGGAAACAACTCTGACTGAGAAATTTGCCACAGAAGAGAGGCGGTAAGCTATCCTTCCCCATGTTTAGCTGCTGGTTTTGCGTGGTTTTGCCTCTTCTTTCCTGCAGTTGCTGGTCCACGGCTACCTAGCAGCTAATAGGAATGGCATTCTCTTCCCAGCTTCGTCGAGTCACGAGACGTGGTCATGACGGACACCAGCATCGCAGAGGAGCAGGCAGGGCCTGGAGAGCCTGCTGCACCTTTTTTCAGAACCAAGCCAGTGGTCCAGAAACTGGTGGAAGGTGGGAATGTCGTGTTTGAATGCCAGATCGGTGGCAACCCAAAGCCCCATGTCTACTGGAAAAAGTCTGGCGTCCCTCTCACCACTGGATACAGGTACTCTGATGGCAGATAATAACATTTCTATGGGGTGATATGTAGATATAAAGCTATATGGATATTTTAGGGAGTATGCAGATGCTTAGATACCCTAAAGAGAAGTAGAGCTTGCCTTCCCCTTCAACCCCTTAGTGCAGATTCCCTCATAATGGAACCTTATTAGTTAGTCTGAGGTGCTTTATATTCCCACGGTTTGAAGGGTTGGTTTTGGTACAAGAGATTGACATAAGGCTTCTAGACAAGCATTCTACCATGTAGCTATATTCCCAGCCTTTAACAGAGACTTTTTTTTCTGAGAAATAAAGCTTTGCAAGAAGTGGAGATGGAAGACATATTCTACAATTCCTGCTTATTGAACTGATAATGTTAAGAGAAAGTCTTACACACCCAGTCCCAGAAAATATTTGAAGAAACTTTCGATAAATGCATACTATAATTAAGTTGCCTGACAATAAAAATAGAGATTATATAATGGAGAAAGTTAGTTATGCATGAAAACCTGTACTATTAAAGTTGTGCGGTTGAATTAAAGGACAATGTAAACACATAGATGTTATATTTCTTATGAATTGAATCTACAATGTACCAGGGTCTAAATGCTGAGGTATTTAGACTTTATAGACTTGATTCATTTTACCTTTAAATAACTAGCAAAGAGAAATCACGAACAAAGAGAAAATACCTATTGTTCAGATGCCCATATCACTTGCCAGCCTAAGTGCTGAGGGTCAATATTTCTCTATGTGGCCTTGGATTCTGTTGTCTCTTTTGTTTCGTTGTGGCGAGTTTCCTGTGTTGCCCAGACATGCCTGAGCTTCTGGGATCAAGAAAACCTCTAGACCACAGCCTCCCATGGTTTGGAGACTATCAGTGCACACTGCTATGCCTACCTGAGTCATCTTTGACAGAAGAACTTGAAGTTGTTGATCCTCCATTATGCATCCCATGCGTTTTCTCAGTTTTCAACAAATTTATCCTCACTTCTTGGTAGAACTTATACACAGGTCTCCTGTCAATGAATTCTGTATCGTAGAGCCCTTCACAAGTAAATTTAGCTCTTTTACTCTAAGGAGGGCTGTTTATGACTGATATTTTCATTTCTTCCTTTCCATGAAGATACAAAGTGAGCTATAATAAACAAACTGGAGAATGCAGACTGGTGATTTCTATGACATTTGCGGACGATGCTGGAGAGTACACTATTGTCATTCGTAATAAGCACGGGGAAACTTCTGCGTCTGCCTCCTTACTCGAGGAAGGTGAGAACTGTCCTGAGCTGTCCCTGCACAGGATGCACTGAAATGAAGGAGAGAGGCTGAGTGTTTGCAGGAAGACACCTTTGCAGCTTCCCAGCCCTCATAGTTGCCCCCATCCCTTTCTGCCTCGACTACACAGACAATGCTTTAAACCACAAGGGCCTGGAAGCTATGCTGTGCCTAAGCTGCTGGCAGTAGTTTCTCTTTGGTGAAGGACACTTTTTTATGTTCCCTGGAAGATGTAGGGATTTCACCTCCATGTGCCTTGCAGGTCCAGGCAGCTAGCATGTCTCAACACGGGATGGTAGTGGCAAACTGGAGGATGTGCCCCTTGCTTCCCGAGAGCGGTGCCCTCTGCCTCCCTTGTAGTGTGGCCTGGCAAACTTGCACCATGCTCAGTGCTGGAGCCCCCAGTATTTCATAAAAAAGCGGAAAGTCAGGATTTATCAATGTTCATGATTTAAAGAAGAAAAATCTTGTAGCATTCATGCCAAATAATAAGTTGTGTTCTTGACTCGCCATTAGTTGCTGGTAGCTTTTCATACTTATGGGAAGCCATCCACATTCTGTCTCACTTGATACACTCCAGGCCCTTTGAAGGAAGTTACCTTCTTATCCTCATTTAGCAGTTAAAGCACAGAAAACTCTGGCAGGCAGATGGATTATTAATAGACTCAGCAAATGAGGAAGACCTCTGGGCAAATCCCCAAGGACGGACTGCTGCTATCACATGCTCTACACAAGGGTGCTACTTGTTAACGAACATTTGGTTTTGCGATAGAATCTAATACATATTTATAGAACAATTTTTCATGATAAAAATTTGGAAAACCTGGCTTTGTGTTAATTTATCCTGGATACAGTCTGCCTGATTAGATAGTGGTATGAATGTTTTTTGATAAGAGCAACAAAAATCGTCTTGTGTTCTTGTCACTCAGCTGATTACGAGGCACTGGTGAAGTCCCAGCAAGAAATGCTTTACCCGACACAAATGAGTACATTTATTCAAGAACCCAAAGTGGGAGAAATAGCACCTGGATTTGCATATTCTGAATATGAAAAGGAGTATGAAAAGGAACAGGCCTTAATTAGGAAGAAAATGGCCAAAGATACTGTGATGGTCAGAACTTTTGTTGAAGACCAAGTAAGTATAACAATAACGGCTAACTAAACTAGTTCATAAGCCACATTTTCTCCCATAATTTCCATTTTTCATATATTCATCTTCAACCATTTGTAGGTCAAATTCACTGCTAACAAGTTTATCTGATCTTCATGGTATATTGCACTTGAAATTTAAGAGTTGGGAATATATATGTGAAAAAATATGGCTTTAGAAATGGTAATTGCATATTCAAAAAAGGCAAATATTAACATAACCAAGTCCATAATGCCAAGCTCTCTCTATCTCTGTGTCAAATACCCACAAATAACCCATACTCTGGGAATACAATTTTATATAACATGCCATAAAGATGCCTTTTATGTAGATTAAAATTAAACCAAATATAGAAACCTTCTAGATTCTTCTCACAGTTACAAATGTCAATAAGTCTTTAACACTGAAACTAATATGTATCCTTAAAGGATTTCTACCTGTGAGGATGTGATTAACAAGTTGTCGTCTTTTTACTACATAGGAATTCCATATTTCTTCCTTTGAAGAGAGGCTTATTAAAGAAATTGAATACAGAATCATAAAGACTACATTGGAAGAGCTTCTTGAGGAAGATGGTGAAGAAAGGATGGCAGTTGACATTTCCGAATCTGAAGCTATTGAGTCAGGATTTGATATAAGAATAAAAAATTATAGAATTCTTGAGGGGATGGGTGTCACTTTTCATTGCAAGATGTCTGGATATCCATTACCCAAGGTAAAATAAAAATGTTTGTGGGGTGTGCCTCCATGCTGTGGTAGACAAAAAAAAATATACCGTGCTTGTTTAATCCTAATTTATCCACACGTACATAATGTTCTCTGCAGATTGCATGGTACAAAGATGGCAAGCGCGTCAGACAAGGAGAAAGATACCAAATGGACTTTCTACAGGATGGCAGAGCCAGTCTGCGTATTCCTGTCGTCCTCCCAGAAGATGAGGGCATCTATACTGCATTCGCCAGCAATATTAAAGGAAATGCAATTTGCTCAGGAAAGTTATATGTGGAGCCTGCTGCACCGTTCAGCGCGCCAACTTACATGCCCACACCAGAAGCAGTCAGCAGAATCAGGTAAGACTTCTACTCGGAGTTAAGTGGCATTCAAATGGTTTTAGAACACCAAACATCCCTGTAGAGAATTACTAACATGTGAAAATTAAGGACTGAAATAGTATAGAAGCCAACCACTGGTGATGCTTGGCAATTGCTCTTTGATGAACAAAGAATTTTCAACTTATAGCAAACTATTTTCCTATATATCTAAGGCAACAACAATGCCTGTTCATTTAATGTGTGATCTTAATGAATGATACCCTGAATTTATAAAGCAACCCTACAGTGGAGTGAGTGTTATTGCTATTTTGAAAATGGTAACACTTTCATTTCAGATTCCAAGAGACTGTGAAAAATCAATTTAGTTCATCCAGGCTAATAGTCACATTATAAATGCAAGCCAATCTGAATACATAATTAATGTAGGGTTTTGCATTGTTTGTTAGCAAATCTAGTTTTTATATTTTTCTTCCTCTTAGATTAAAATAGATTTTTTATTTCTCTACATTTATTTATTTGGTTCAAACAATGAGCAGTTGCAAACATAGTTTAGTAATTTAATCATGAAAATGTAATGACTAATTTAGTTAAAGGTGAAATGAAAAGATGGTAATATGGGCTGCCTAAGATTTTGAGTCTGGGAACCTGAATGTGTTGAGTGACATGGGTTTTAACATAAGCAAAACACAACTTTAGGAATAATAATATATTCTTTGAGTTTAGTGTGTCTGGGGTGAATTCTAAAACATGCAGAAGTACATTCCAAAGTAACATCACCAATTAAGACAGACAGCTTTTTTTTTTCTGTGCCTCCTGCATGCTTCATGAAATAATGGTTACCTTCATTTTCCAGGTCTATCTCTCCGCGTTCAGTGAGCAGGTCACCCATACGCATGTCTCCTGCGATGTCCCCTGCACGAATGTCCCCCGCACGGATGTCACCTGCGCGGATGTCCCCTGGACGCAGACTGGAGGAAACAGATGAATCACAACTGGAGAGACTGTATAAGCCAGTCTTTGTGTTAAAACCCACGTCTTTCAAATGCTTAGAAGGACAGACTGCCAGATTTGACTTAAAGGTTGTGGGTAGACCCATGCCAGAGACATTCTGGTTTCACAATGGTAAGCCTGGTAAAGCTTCGCTCATGAGTCACTGAACACAGAAACAAACTTTTATGTGTATATCCAACTATGCAAAAAAACCCCCCACTTATTTTGTGTTTGCTTATTTTTAACAGGAGAGCAAGTTGTCAATGATTATACACATAAAGTTGTCATTAAAGAAGATGGAACCCAGTCGCTGATTATCGTTCCTGCATCACCCAGTGACTCTGGAGAATGGACTGTTGTTGCCCAAAACAGAGCAGGAAAATCTACAGTATCTATGACTTTAACTGTGGAAGGTAAAGCAAGAGTTTTTGTTAAAACGAAAGCAAACTGCTTCTTCATTTGGGGTCACAACCAGGCACTCCAGCCCCCAGCTGCTCTAAATCATGGCCTTTCTCTTGCAGCTGTGGAACACCAGCTCAAACCAGCATTTGTGGAAAAACTGAAAAATGTCAACATAAAGGAAGGTGCCAGGCTTGAAATGAAAGTCAGAGCTACGGGAAACCCCAACCCTGACATTGTGTGGCTGAAAAACAGTGACATTATTGTGCCTCATAAATACCCGAGGATCAGGTCTGTTTGAAAAGATAGTCAAATTAAACTTCTTATACAAATCTGACAGTCAAATAAGCAGAAAGTGCTGCCACTTTATTAATGGTTTTGTTTTCATATTTTAAAACAGGATTGAAGGAACCAAAGGAGAAGCTGCCCTAAAGATCGATTCCACCATCAGCCAAGATTCTGCCTGGTATACTGCCACTGCTATTAATAAGGCAGGCCGGGATACCACAAGGTGCAAAGTCAATGTTGAGGTTGAGTTTGCCGAACCCGAACCAGAAAGAAAACTGATTATCCCACGAGGGACATACAAAGCAAAGGAGATTGCTGCCCCAGAACTGGAGCCTCTCCATCTGAGATACGGCCAAGAGCAGTGGGAAGAGGGGGACCTCTACGACAAGGAGAAACAGCAGAAACCGTTTTTCAAGAAGAAACTCACTTCCCTCAGGCTGAAGCGCTTTGGGCCTGCCCACTTTGAATGCAGACTCACGCCGATTGGTGACCCCACAATGGTGGTCGAGTGGCTCCATGACGGAAAGCCACTGGAGGCGGCCAACAGGCTCCGTATGATCAATGAATTCGGATACTGCAGCCTTGATTATGGAGTTGCCTATTCTCGAGACAGTGGTGTGATCACGTGCAGAGCCACTAACAAATACGGGACCGATCACACATCCGCCACACTTATTGTCAAAGATGAGAAAGGTCTAGTGGAGGAGTCTCAGTTACCTGAGGGGAAGAAAGGCTTACAGAAAATTGAAGAGCTAGAGAGGATGGCTCACGAAGGCGCCCTCACAGGTGTGACCGCAGATCAGAAGGAAAAGCAAAAGCCAGACATTGTCTTGTTCCCAGAGCCGGTGAGAGTGCTTGAAGGCGAGACGGCCCGATTCCGCTGCCGAGTCACTGGCTACCCTCAGCCCAAGGTCAACTGGTACCTCAATGGACAGCTCATCCGTAAAAGCAAACGATTCAGAGTTCGCTATGATGGGATTCATTATCTGGATATTGTGGACTGCAAATCCTACGATACAGGTGAAGTCAGGGTCACGGCAGAAAATCCTGAAGGCATGATAGAGCATAAAGTAAAACTTGAGATCCATCAGAGGGAGGATTTCAGATCCGTCCTCAGGCGAGCTCCTGAACCAAAGCCAGAGTTCCACATCCATGAACCAGGGAAGCTTCAGTTTGAAGTGCAAAAAGTAGACAGACCCGTAGACACCAGCGAAACCAAAGAAGTGGTGAGACTAAAAAGGGCTGAAAGGATCACCCATGAAAAGGTGCCCGAGGAGTCCGAAGAACTGCGCAGTAAGTTTAAACGCAGGACAGAGGAGGGGTACTACGAGGCTATCACGGCCGTGGAGCTCAAGTCTCGCAAAAAGGATGAATCTTATGAAGAACTCCTCAAGAAAACCAAAGATGAGCTGCTGCACTGGACCAAAGAATTAACCGAAGAGGAGAAGAAAGCCCTGGCCGAAGAAGGCAAAATCACTATTCCAACTTTTAAACCTGAGAGGATTGAACTTAGCCCTAGTATGGAGGCACCCAAAATCTTTGAACGAATCCAAAGCCAGACAGTTGGCCAAGGATCTGACGCCCACTTTAGAGTCAGAGTTGTGGGAAAACCAGACCCTGAATGTGAGTGGTACAGAAATGGTGTAAAAATTGAGCGGTCTGACCGCATCTACTGGTACTGGCCGGAAGACAATGTTTGTGAACTGGTCATAAGGGATGTGACTGCAGAGGACTCTGCCAGCATCATGGTAAAGGCCATCAACATAGCCGGGGAAACTTCAAGTCATGCGTTCTTACTTGTCCAAGGTAATCAGAAAATGTTTCATTTAATGGTGTCCTGTCTCTATGCCCATGAATATCCTATGACATACTTAAATGTTTTTATTTTCCTATTATTCAAATTATTTGAGTTTAATTTTCTTTTTTCCCCTTGTAGCCAAGCAATTGATCACTTTCACACAAGAATTACAAGATGTTGTTGCTAAGGAAAAGGATACCATGGCAACATTTGAATGTGAAACTTCAGAACCATTTGTCAAAGTAAAATGGTATAAAGATGGCATTGAAATTCATGCAGGAGATAAGTATAGGATGCACTCTGACCGAAAGGTTCACTTCCTGTCCGTGCTGACCATTGACACATCTGATGCTGAAGACTACAGCTGTGTACTTGTGGAAGATGAAAACGTCAAAACAACAGCTAAACTTATTGTGGAAGGTAAAAGAAATAATGACTACATTGCTTACTGGAGTCATTCTTTATTCTGTGATAAAATTATCTAGACATAGCTCCTTTCACAAAAATAATTTTAGAGAATTAGATGCAAATTTTATGTCAAATATCAATTTGTATTGTTAATCAAAGATACTGACAATCTGGATTTTTTAAGCAGTGTCGTTTTGTGGCCTCACTTTAAAATGTCTTAATTAAAGTATATCGCCCTGCTTCCAAAAAATTCAAAAATTAAAATAACTGATTTGTGGTAAACCTTTCTCAGCTCACTAGCAGGAAGATACAAAAGACAATTCTTGAAAGTAGGAGAGGAAGATAATAGATATATAAGGCAGCATCTCTATCCATACTCTAGTTTCATAACTCACCGAAGACATTAATTCACCTTCATCTTATTTTTCAGGTGCGGTTGTTGAGTTCCTGAAAGAACTTCAAGACATAGAAGTCCCAGAGTCATCCTCAGGAGAGCTAGAGTGTATTATATCCCCAGAAAACATAGAAGGCAAATGGTATCACAATGATGTGGAGCTAAAGTCCAATGGCAAATACTCCATCACATCCCGCCGTGGGCGCCAGAACCTCACAGTCAAGGATGTAACCAAAGAGGACCAGGGAGAGTACAGCTTCGTGGTTGACGGAAAGAAGACAACCTGTCAACTGAAGATGAAACGTGAGTCTTCCATCCCTGATACTACAGTGTGCAGCAGTAGGGTCAAGGGTGAAACCATGACGCTCATTTTCTCCCCGTCTTTCATAGCCCGGCCTATTGCGATTCTCCAAGGACTTAGTGATCAAAAGGTCTGCGAGGGCGACATTGTTCAGCTTGAAGTCAAAGTCTCCCTAGAAAATGTGGAAGGCATCTGGATGAAAGATGGCCAAGAAGTCCAGCACAGCGACAGGGTTCACATTGTGATAGACAAACAGTCCCACATGCTGCTTATTGAAGACATGACCAAAGAGGATGCTGGGAACTACTCCTTCACTCTCCCTGCCCTTGGACTGTCTACCAGTGGGCATGTCTCTGTCTACAGTGAGTCTTACGTGGTTTTATGTTAATTCTTCTCCTTTAAAAAAATTGATGCCAGGGATCAAACCTGTGGTGTTTCACATACAAAGCAGGTCTCTATGATGAGCTATAACCCCAGATCTAGTTTTATGTTCCCATTGACATTGAGCTGAAGAACTTGAATGTGCAGACATTTTAAACTCACTTTCCTACAATTCTTTGGTCTTCCTTTGCAGGTGTGGATGTGATAACGCCTCTGAAAGACGTCAGTGTGATAGAAGGTACCAAGGCTGTGCTGGAATGCAAGGTCTCAGTCCCTGATGTGACTTCCGTTAAATGGTACCTCAATGATGAGCAAATCAAGCCTGATGACCGCGTACAATCCATTGTCAAAGGCACCAAACAGAGACTTGTGATTAACCGAACTCACGCTTCTGATGAAGGACCTTACAAGCTGATGGTTGGCAGAGTGGAAACTAGCTGTAACCTCTCTGTAGAGAGTAAGAACCGTTCCATGTAATGAGCCACTGCTTTAAGCATTTTACATTCTCGCTGTGAAAATAACTGCCCAATATTTTCCTTTTCTCTAGAAATTAAAATCATCAGAGGTCTCCGTGACCAGACGTGCACAGAAACTCAAAATGTGGTCTTCGAGGTTGAGCTGTCCCACTCAGGAATTGATGTCTTATGGAATTTTAAGGGCAAAGAAATTAAGCCCAGTTCTAAATATAAAATTGAAGCTCACGGGAAAATATACAAACTGATAGTCCTGAATATGATGAAGGATGATGAAGGAGAATATGCGTTTTTTGCCGGAGAAAACACAACATCTGGAAAACTTACCGTGGCAGGTTTGTGTATTGATCATTCAGTCTAAGATCTTCTGGGGAGCCACTATTGTAATTATAAAGACACTGTTTCCCATTGTTTTTCAAATCCTCATCTGCTTCTCACTGCCAAGCCTCTTCTCATACTGATCTCAAGGCTATTCATGCCCTCACTTCTGATCTAACAGCCTAAATTGTGAGCATTCACCCAGCCCTGTTTCAGATGCCATCTGTACATCACTCTGAAGTGCCAGTTCCTCCTTGAAGCTTTCTTTAGCCCCTCCACTTCTTTCTCCAGTCCCAGACCCCCTTGTCTTCAGCTTTCATGACCCTTGTTATACACGTGGCTTATTCCCTGTTTCCTTTCCCAACACCAAAGCGTGTGGCCCTTGAGCAGAGAATTGATTCCTTCTTTCTCTTCTCTGTGTACTCCTCAGGATAGACAATGAATAAATGTTTGCTAAACTGAGCTTTGTTTTAACTTTGCTTCACGGTTCATTTTTTTCAGCATTCTTTATCCTTCAAACATGTTCCTCTTACTTCATTTTTGTGGACCCAATGAATATTTTCCATTATAAATATAACCTAATTCATCTGTGTGTTTCATGATGGGAGGGGTAAGCATAGCCTTTCCCATTCAGCAGAAATCAGTAGCTTTAGAATGAAGATTCATAATTATAGTTCGCTTGTCCACACAGAAGTAGAAGTCATCCTTAACCATTACAGTTCATTACAGTGTGAGTTCTGAGGAACTGTATTCTGCTCAGATTTGACTCTTCTGGTATCTAAGCAGGTCAGATGATAAAAGTGAGTCCTACTTGATGTGAAACTCTCAGGATTTGTACGTTATAACATATTTCCTTAAGTGATTTAGCCATAAAAGACCTATAAAATAAAATCTCGGGCCCTTTACATGTATAAGATTATTTTCAATATCATTTTAAGTATATAAAAAGAAAAGACTTAAGCCCCTATGTGATTTTACTTGGCATTTTAAAAGTACCTGGCATAGGCGATATATTACTAGAAACTCAAAACACAAAAGTAAAGTGGGTGTGTGCCTTTCCTTGAATTCAGGATTTAGAGGAAAACAGGTGCCTAAGCAGCTAAGTAGTTAAAGCAGTTACTGTTGCTTCCGATGACGATGGGGTGAAGGGACAGTAGAAAATATTGGAGATGACATTCAACTCGGGGATTTGGGTATACAAGAAATATATTTAAAAACACCAGTGAAAGCTGGACATGATGGTTCAATGCCTTTAATCCCAGTACTTGGAAGGCTGAGGCAGAAGGATTCCCATGAGTGTGGGGGCCAAACTGTGTTACAGAGTAAGGCATTGTCCCAAATAAGTGAGCAATAAACACATTATTGACTTTGAAATTTTGTTCTGCAAAATTTTCCTGAGTATAAAACGTATATGAAGAAACTAATTCTCAAAAGACCAAATAGCATGCTTTCAAAAACAAGGAATTGAGTTGAAAGTTATCTGTGCGGTTGGCTTTTCTTCCAGAAAACTCAAGTTCAATTCCTAGCACCCACATGGCATTTTACAACTCTCAGTAACTCCCAGGGACTCCAACACCCTCTTGGCCTCAACAGGCACCAGGCACACATATGGTACACAGATATACAAGTAAAACATCCATACACACAGAGAGAAATTATTTATTTAAAAACTTAGTTACAGATTTCACAATTCTGTGTGCTGTTTTTTCCCTATGCACAATGTATTTTCTGGCTTTCAGTCAGGCATACTTAGAATAAGGGATTTCTGTGGTGCTTTCTAAATAGAGGTAAAAGTAAATTTTTAGATCTTGAAAACATGATTTTAAACATAATGTTTAATGTTTAGTTGTGCAATGATTTCTTTAGTCTGTGGATATTTTAAAGGGCTCACTTGTACTCTACCTCCTGTTCTGAAGGGGGCGCCATCTCCAAGCCACTCACAGACCAGACTGTAGCTGAGTCCCAGGAAGCTGTGTTTGAGTGTGAAGTTGCCAACCCTGAATCTGAGGGGGAGTGGTGGAGGCATGGAAAACCGTTGGCTCTGAGCACCAACTTCAGAAGTGAATCTGATGGCCACAAAAGGAGACTTGTCATTGTCGCTGCTAAGTCGGACGATGTTGGAGAATACACCTACAAGGTCGCCACTTCCAAAACATCTGCCAAGCTGCAAGTAGAAGGTCAGTCATGGATGGACAGCCTTCTCACCCCCATATCCTGCCTACTTTCTTAACTGTTACCATCAGGAAAGTCAAACCCAATGGCCGTTTAGGGTCACATACATCTTCACTTTATAAGATCATTATTTTATCAACTTTTCCTTATGAATCCTGTAGGAGAATGTGCAAATTTTCATCAGGTGTATTGTGTGTGTGTGCGCACGCGTGCGTACGCGTGTGTGCATATGTGTTCACAGTGTGCATTGCTTAGGGTCTGTGAAAGACCTGCATCAAACATTAATAATGCGTCCCTCTTGCACCCTTATCCAGTCAGTCTATTAAGCTGTTAGTATATGATATGAAAACTTCAGATCACTGAAGTATAGCATAGTCATTACACAATGTCCATTTCCAACTGAATCTCAGATTCTCTTAAGTAATTGCCAAGTGTCTTTTAAAATGAGGGGCTACAGAATTGTAAAATGTTGGCTAAGCATTCTGCAAGCTGACTGGAGGTGATCACATTGAGAACCTCTTTTGTACATTGCTGGTCATCACTGATATTTTCTAAACCAATTCTTCACTCCTCCTAAGCTGTCAAAATTAAGAAGACTCTGCGGAACCTCACGGTGACAGAGACACAGGATGCTGTCTTCTCCGTTGAACTTACACACCCAGACGTCAAAGGTGTCCAGTGGATCAAAAATGGAGTCGTCTTGGATTCCAGTGGCAAGTATGAGATCTCAGTCAAAGGCACACTGTATTCTCTGAAGATTAAAAACTGCACCCTGGCAGATGAATCTGTCTATGGCTTCAAACTGGGAAAACTAGGAGCCAGCGCCCGGCTGCACGTCGAAAGTGAGTTGACTTGAACATCGGGTAGGTAGACAACCTGTAGTTGCCTTCGTGCTAACCGTACCGCTGAATTTCTCCAACTTTCCCCATCAGCTGTCAAGATTATTAAAAAGCCAAAGGATGTGACTGCCCTGGAAAATGCTACTGTCGCCTTTGAAGTCAGCGTGTCCCACGACACAGTCCCGGTAAAATGGTTCCATAAGAATGTGGAGATTAAGCCGAGTGACAAGCACAGACTGGTCTCCGAGAGGAAGGTGCACAAGCTCATGCTGCAGAACATCTCCCCATCTGACGCTGGGGAGTACACGGCTGTGGTGGGGCAGCTGGAGTGCAAAGCCAAGCTGTTTGTAGAAAGTGAGTGTTCCCCGGGACTCCTCTAGATTCCCCGCTGTGTTCCTTCCTTTGCGTTTAAACATGCATTGACGGAGCTGTTTTCTGATTCCCCTCCTCAAGCACTACACATCACGAAGACAATGAAAAGCATTGAGGTTCCCGAAACAAAAGCGGCCTCCTTTGAGTGTGAGGTGTCCCACTTCAACGTTCCTTCCATGTGGCTGAAGAACGGCGTGGAAATTGAAATGAGTGAAAAGTTCAAGATAGTCGTGCAGGGGAAGCTCCACCAGCTGATCATCATGAACACCAGCACCGAGGACTCAGCAGAGTACACTTTTGTTTGTGGCAATGACCAAGTCAGTGCTACCCTGACAGTGACCCGTAAGTAAATGCATATATGCGCACATGTATCTGGACGGGTGGTGTGGATATGAGCACACACACATAAAGATAGCAGACATGTTTTTTCGTGTTCTACACTTTTATTTCCAAATCATGTAATTTACTAAAAATTATTCTTGATAGAACATCTACTGTGTGCCCACAATGAGTATCTGTTAGCCTCTTCGTGTGAATGAAAGTTTCTAATGATAATATAATCTACCTAGAGAGAGGGTTCTGTGCCCATCACTGTATTGTTCCTGCCACTCTCTCAGTTGGTCTTCTCTCTCATACGTGAACACTGTCAAATCTCCCAGCCCTAAATTCTCATCGTGTCAACTCATAGACAGAAACCATTTGACACTCTGGTTCTGTACTGGCTACAACCTGCTGCCTAGTTCCATCGCATACCCTTTAATGTTCCTCTGCAGCGATCATGATAACGTCCATGCTGAAAGACATCAACGCTGAAGAAAAAGATACCATAACTTTTGAGGTGACGGTAAACTATGAAGGCATTTCTTATAAATGGCTAAAGAATGGTGTAGAAATCAAATCAACGGACCGGTGCCAGATGCGAACCAAGAAGCTCACCCACTCACTGAACATCAGGAACGTGCACTTTGGAGACGCTGCCGACTACACGTTTGTGGCTGGAAAAGCCACATCCACAGCCACCCTTTATGTTGAAGGTATGACTTCCTAAATGGGTCCCCAAGAAAAGAAAGCTAAATAGACCACATAAAATAATGAATCTTCCAATTAAAGAATAGACAACTAGGATGTGGTATATCCAACCAATTGGGGTGGGAATTGAAATAAAAAGAAACTAGGAACCCAAGCTAGACTATGGGTAAATGCCAGAGGTACGTGAAATGAAAGAAGCCAGCCACAGCGACACACATACTGTATGCATCCATTTATCTGAAATGGCTTTAATACATGAGTCTCCCGAGACACAGATCATTAGCTTCAGTCTAGCAGGAAATGATGAGTAGATGTGATGGCTAAGAGATGCCTGAGTTCTTTCTGAGAAAAATGAAATGCCTTTAGAATGATGGTGATGGCTTTACAATACATACAGCAGAAACCATCAATTATGTTCTCTAATATATATATAAATTATATATATTATATATATTGAGCTATATCCTCTAAATCATAATATACCTTGAATAATACACTCTAATAAAACAGGATTATCTAACCTTTGGTCTTCTCTGGGCCACATTGGTTTGGCCCTCACATTCATTAAATTCAGGGTGTCCAGCTGGGACATCCATGTATTAACTAACTGAAAACAAGCATGCGTTCATTCTCCATGGCATGGTAATAGGATGGAGTCCTGTTCATATTTAAGAACAAGGGGATAAATTTACAAAATGAGTTCCAAACCCCAAAATGTCTAAAGTGCATTCACAGGTTTCATGTTGGGTCACAATCACAGTTTTCCTGGGGTGGAACCTACCCCGTATCTGTGAGTCAGAGGCCTCTGCAGGTGTGCAAATTGAATAACATGTGACTTACATATCAATGATATCGAGTGCTAATTTTTTATGCTCTGTTTTGTAGCTCGTCACATTGAATTTAGGAAACACATTAAGGACATCAAGGTTCTGGAGAAGAAACGTGCTACGTTTGAGTGCGAAGTTTCTGAACCCGACATTACTGTCCAGTGGATGAAGGATGGCCAAGAGCTTCAGATGGCAGACAGGTCAGTTACCTTGTCTTGCTGTCTTCCAGCCATTCCAGCTTCCTTTTGAGTCCCATACACTAAGCTCCAGTGTCCTTCCACCCACAGGATAAAGATTCAGAAGGAGAAATACGTCCACCGCCTCCTGATCCCATCCACACGGATGTCTGATGCCGGGAAGTACACAGTGGTGGCAGGCGGCAACATGTCAACGGCTAACCTCTTTGTAGAGGGCAGGGACGTCCGCATCCGAAGTATTAAGAAGGAGGTTCAGGTATTGTCGACATATTGAATTTTTTGACAAATCATCAATAGTTCTTAATCCATTCTTATGCTTTAATTTCTGACTTTTAACTTTTCTAATCTCGGCATTTTAAAGACTGAAGTTAGCTTTTCCCTATTGGGTTGGGTTCTTAGGCTGCCATTAGTTCGGTGACAGTTTCTTGTCACTCAGCAAGTATGTCCTTTAATTGCCTGTGCCAACCACCATAACGTCCGCTGTGCTTACAGTGCTTGTCCTTTTGGGTGCTGATCTACCAGAGGACATAATGGAGGGGACATATTCTAAGAAATTAATTTTGAGTTCAGATCCATCATTTTTCTCTTCCAGAAAAATATATGCTTTAGAGAGCTTGTTGTGTGTTTAAAACAAAGAGACAAACAAACAATGACTTGCAGTGAAGACTCAAATGATCAGCCCAGCCTCTCTTCCCTCATTTTCTAGTTCTGAACCTTGGTTTGCCCACTTTGAAGCTGAGGACAGTACTTGCCCTCTAGCTTACAGAGTTATAGTTCATATGATGGGAAATCAGATTGAAGGGTGGCTTCAAAGACCTCTATAAATAATTAAATACCCCCAGATGTAAAATGTCATCATTTCAGTTATTATTTATTAAAGTACAAATGTTAGAAGACAAAATAATTGTCTCCTCGAGCATCCTGCCCTCATTAGCCCAGGTATGAGTTTGATTCTCTCCACAAGAGGTGCCATTTTACCCAGAAATATGCAGGACAAAATTTATAGGTGCTATAATCAGCCATCTCATGATGTCACGAGGACCTGAGTTTTCATGCTCTTTAAGCGAAATGGATTAACTGAACTGGAAGCAGATTCATTTCCAGTCTTCTGGTTGTGCTGCTCCATCAACAGGTCATTGAGAAGCAACGAGCCGTTGTGGAGTTTGAGGTCAACGAAGATGATGTTGACGCCCACTGGTATAAAGACGGCATTGAAATCAACTTCCAAGTTCAAGAACGACACCAGTATGTGGTGGAGAGAAGGGTTCACCGGATGTTCATATCTGAGACCAGACATAGCGATGCAGGCGAATACACCTTTGTGGCAGGAAGGAACAGGAGTTCTGTGACTCTCTATGTCAATGGTACGTGGTTAGACTTACATGGCTGTGGCTTCGTCTGGAATCCACTTTTATGCCACCACCACAGTAGCGGTGACTGAGAATTCTCAGACAAACCCATGGCACTCATCTGGGTGTAACTGTGCATGTGTCCACATCAGCCCTGTGGGAAAAAGAGCAGCTGCTGAAAGGAGTGCTGAGATGTCATTTCCAGGAGGCGCCTGCTGGCCGGGGCTTCATTTGTTTGCTTGGCACTGCGGAACATCCACTGTGTGTCAATTATAATATACTCCAGATGGCTGTCCATATACGGCATTAAGCTGTTGTAGTTCTCTGTCCTAACTGTTTAAATGTAAATAATGTTACTATACAAGCCATGGAGACATTTTCAGCCTTCAGTGTAAAGCTTGGGGAAGCCCAGAGATCTCCTCGGAGG